>CAUYRH010178368.1:0-11113 GCA_963574655.1 Perodicticus potto
TCCGCCTCCCAAGTAGCTGGGACTACAGGCGCCCGCCACAACGCCCGGCCATTTTTTGATTGCAGCCGTCATTGTTGTTTGGCGGGCCCGGGCTGGATTCGAACCCGCCAGCTCAGGTGTATGTGGCTGGCGCCTTAGCCCGTTGAGCCACAGGCGCCGAGCCAAGATAACAATATTCTTAATGAAAACACCTTCCCATTACAACAGTTCATCATGGAAATGTGTTCTCCTACTCTCAGCCCATTGAAAGAGTCTGATTCAGGGAGAGAGAATCATTCCTCAATAATCCAGGACTGACCCGAGGCTGCCCCTGCTGACTGACACCCCGGAGCCAGAGGCTTCACCATGCACCACTGTGTCCCCTGCACAGGGCTCAGCACAGTGCCTCACACACAGCCAGGCCTAGGGAGAACCTACATGTTGAACTCATTCTACAATGCAACATACGGCAAAAGCCAACTCCAACTCTCAGAATGACGATCCCCATAATACACGAATTTCATATTTCTTTCATGTCCCTGCAGCGAGGCTCCTCCACACTCGTTTGGATGTGTTCACTTCTATTTCAAATGCTTGCATGCCCACCATGTTCCAAAAACGATTATGGTGGCATCATTTAGAGTATGCGAATCTTTTTTAAGATATAAAGGTGATCACCATATCCAATCAAAAGATAGATTACATTTTTGATCTAGGTCTGGAAAACCATAAATTGCATAACCACAAACAACATAATACCAAAGCCCGGACACTATGTAGGGTGGGGAACCTGGAGACCCAAGGCCACGTGCAGCCCTTCCTCTAGCTCCCCAAGTGCGGCCCCTTAAAACAGAATCCCAACTTCACAGAACAAATACCTTGACTAAAATTTGGATTCAGTCATAAGACCACACTCATGGATGCAGAGGGCCACCTGTGACCCCAAGCTTCAGACAATCCACTCTCCAACAGTCCCTTACTTTACTTCGATAAGAGCTTGGGATGGGGGTGGCGCCTGTGGCTCAGCAAGTAGGACGCCGGCCCCATATACCAAAGGTGACGGGTTCAAACCCGGCCTCTGCCAAACTGCAAAACAGAAAAATACCCGGGCCTTGTGGCGGGCGCCTGTAGTCCCAGCTAATCCGGAGGCTGAGGCAAGAGAATCACCTAAGCCCAGGAGTTAGTGGTTGCTGTGAGCTGTGTGACGCCACGGCACTCTACTGAGTGCGATAAAGTGAGACTCTGTCTCTACCAAAAAAAATAATAATAATAAGAGCTTGGGATGGGTAAAATTCATTGTCAGCCCAGAACAATGAACATCATTTCATTTCACTTCAGATGAGAAAAACAGAGGCCACTACCCAATTACAATGAACGAGCTTTGTTTGCGAGGTGTGGCATGCAAGTTCAGTTTGGGTTCATTACTGGGGAATCTGTCCTCTGCAGTCCTGGGCTGTCCAGCATCAGACCTAGCGATGTGACACCGGCCACTGAGCACTTCGATTATAAAATATCTCTAGTAAACAATCCTCTGATCCTAGTTCGCTGGAACGGTAAGCAAATAGCTACAATGATACTCCGGGTCCACCATGGGTAGGTTAAATGACTGTTTTGCTATAGAAATCACTGAATGCTAACAGCATTTTCCAGAGAGGACTCTAACTTGCGGAAACATTTTATGAGAGATGGCTGCAGGCCCAGATACGAAGTTTAGAGGAATTTCCATTGTCCCTGCATTTGGAGGGTGCATGACTTTCAGCCCACCCAACACAAAAGGATAAATAAGATGCAAGGCAACAACGGATTAAATAAATTTCATTGTGCCGACCCTAAAGGCTGGGTAAGAGGGCTCTGGATCCCAGGTAAAAACTGCAGGAGAGGTAACAGCAGGCGCCGTAGCAGAGGGCTGAGCTAAGGTGTGACCGAGCTCTACGGAACTGCGAGTCACATCAGCGTTGCGAGAGGAACGGCCGGAACGAGCCCCGTCCCACCGGCTGCAGAAACAATCCCCGCTCTCGCCGCCCCCCTCCCCTCCCCGCCCGGCCGGCGCGCTCCGCGGTCTGGAGAGATTAAGAGGCGCTCGCCCGGGTCGCGGGGCCTCCGGCCGGCACGGAGCCCGACACCCGCGGCCCGGCCGCTCCCGGGCCCGCCGCGCTACCTGAGCTGTCCGTGGTGCTGGCGCGGGCCGCGGGCTGCCGGGCGGGGGGCTGCCGCGCCGGACTCCGCGCCCCCGCGCCCAGGTCCCCGCCGCTGTCCACCAGCTGCAAGGACTCATAGCCGTCGCTGCCGGTCTTTTTGCGGTAGCTCCCGAGGAGGCTCATGGGCAGCCTAGAGCGGCGATCCACCTGGCGAAGGAAGGGGCAGGTGGCAGGCGCACGGGCTGGAGGAGGGATGGAGAAAATCAAGTGCCCGCCATGCCGCCGAGAGGAGGGAAAGAGGGAGCGGCCGCGGGAGAGGAGCTTGCGGGGCGAGGCGGAGCCGCCGCCCAGGGCCGAGCGCGGGGAGGGCGCGGGGAGCGCGGGCGCGGGGAGCGCGGGCGGGAGGACGCGCGTCCTCGGCCCCGAGCCGGCAGACCCCGCCGCGGGCCCGGGGGCGAACCGGGGGCCGCGGGGAGGGAGGACGGGGGGACACGGGGGGGGTCGGAAACAGGGCGGAGGGGGGGAGGGGACTGCGACCGGGCGGGAGGGGTGTGTTCCCGCGGCGGTGTTCAGCAAGGGGCTGGTGACTGGCCTGCTTAGCTTTGAGGACCAGGGGGTCCTGGCAAGACTCGGGCACGCCCATTTCCTAAACTTGGCCTGTATTTGAGGGGAGATTCAGCAAACTGAAGCCACCCGCACAGAATCTGTCCTGAGGACCGACTTGGAACTCAGCTGAGCAGAGAGAGAACGCGTGTTAAGCGCCTGGCTGTGCGCATGCAGCGGCCGGCCTGAAGACAGGGCAGCAGTTTGCGCCTCCCCAAAGGGGGATGACCCCTAAGTGACACAACAAGAGTCGAATGTCCCCACACTCCATTCACCTAGTGAGGAGAGCTGACCTTTTACAACTATTTGTTGAGAGATCAGCTAGGGAAAGGGCAAGGTGGAGCCCGGTGCAATTTCACTCCAGCCCTCTTTTACCTTGGCACTTGCACAAATGACTGTTCTACTCAACCGGCTTCAGGGCACTGCTGGGGAGCAAGACAGACAAGGGTTCTCTGCCCATCCGCTAGCATTTCTCTTTATTCTTTCATAATTCCAGGCAAAGGAAGCAGCCACTCCTTATCAGAAGAGAAGTTATCAGGGAGACAATTAAGCTGACCGGTCAGAGCTCCTACTGGCAGAAAGCCCCTTCAAGGCTGTGCATCTAACTCTTCATTGGTTATTGTGTATTCTTATTTTTAAAGAGGACCCCAACATGGTGTAAGTTTCGGGCCTTACAAAATCTACATAAACTCTGTAAATTCTCAGAACTCAATTACCAAAGGTTTATTTTCACTTGAAATAATAAGATTTCAGAAGGATTTCTCGTTGTCATCATCTCAGGTGAAGACCAGGTGAAAATCTTGGTTAAAAATCATCACTGTTGCCAGGCATGGTGGCTCACGCCTGTAATCCCAGCACTGTGAGGGGCTGAGGAGGGAGACTTGCTTGAGCTCAGGAGTTGGAGACTTGCCTGAGTGAGAGTGAGACCCCGACTCTTAAAAAAAAATGGAAAAACCCCCCCGGGCACCTCTGCCAGCGCCTGTAATCCCAGCAGCTTTCAGAGGCTGAGGCAGCGGGATGCCCATAGCCGGAGTCTGAGGTTGCAGCGAGCTCTGACGCCATTTTACTCTGCTCAGGCATAGGGTGGGACTCTGTCTCAACAACAACAACAAAAAATCATCATCACTTTTTTTCCCTTGAGGACTTGGAGAAAGTGAGCAAATGAGGAGCTTTTCAAAAGTCACTTGACAGTGTTTCCTCACCAAAACAAGAGAAAACATACATGCCTATGAAATTTGCATGTGCCCATACGAAGAAAGCCTTGCTTTGTCCTCGCCTTACATGGTTATCTCTTGCTGCTGTTATTTCAGTTACCTGAAGATACAAAATTCAGCTCCGGCAGCTAAGGGGCTTCAGTCTGAACCATCTGGGTCCCAAGGAGTTTGCTAAAAGCTGTAGCCCCACATAGGCCTACAAAAAAATAAATTAATTGGATCGAGATACATTTTCCTGTACAAGGATCACTCAAACACAGATTCTTGTAGGAAGAGAATGAATCAGGAGAGGTAAAGAGTAATGTCTCCAAGACCCTCCCAGTCCTGCTGGGAAGACCCAACCCGGTGACCAGCTGCCTTCCCAAGTTCGTGAGCAGAGGAAGGTGTGGTGTGGCCTGAATCACAAACAGAGTTAACGCTCATTTAGAACACCAGCAAAGAACTTGAATGGTGGGGAAAATTGTAAGAGAATTTTAAACACAAATTTTATACTTTCAATTTTCCAAATCTGTCAGATTGAACTATTTTAGTTACTTAACTAAAATGATAACTCAGGAAAACCTAGTAAAGAAATCTTTTCCCATACATCGTCTTTTTCTACACCCTTCTGTTTCTTTTAATTCATTACTGACCTACAAGGAGAGACAATACCTAGTGCCCACCATGTGCCTTGACAAATGCAGGGTTTACAATCATCGGATTAAGAGAATTTAGACAGAATCATTTTTGAGAAGTGAAAATTATTATTTTCAAAAGGAACGCTCCGTTATTTTTGCTCAACTTCAGAGTTGCAGACATACTGCAAGAAGAAATTACAGATGAGACATACGCCTTTGCCTGCATATCTTTCTAAATCTCTCTCTCAGTTTTGCAAATTTAAAGAAAAGCATGAATGGGTTATAAGGATCATTGTACGTTTTATCTTTACACTTAATATAAATAAAATCAATCAGAATAACTATTAATAATTCTACAGAATTAGGGCCATAAAGAGTATACTGAGGCCAGGAAAATACAGTAACTAGGTTAATTTACAACAATTTAAAAACTGGTGTTTGGGTCCTAAATTGGAAAATGGACCAATTTTAACACTAACATTTTTTTTACTACCCTAAAAATTAAATTGATGAAGAGTTCACTTATCCATGAACGTCTTACTATCCTACTTACTGCCCTAAAATGAGCACAGCACTATCATCGCGTGGTTGAGGTAAAAACTGAATTAGTATTATGTGTATATAGTTAGTATTTAACAAATGTCCCCTATGATTTTGCTCTGCCTCGAGTGCAGGTCTGTCCTCAGGGCTTAGCAATCCATTTCTGACGTAGAACAAGTTCAATAAAGGCTATTTTTCCCCCCCAGGAGTATGCTAATTGAAGTTGTCAATGTAATTTTGAATGAATCTGGGCTTCAGGAAAGGAGGCACTGGTAAAACCCCAGGTGAACATTCAGAGCCTAACTCTCCTGTTTCTCTAAGATGGAGACTGGTCCATATTTTATCTCAAGAATGCCACATCACAAGGACAGAGGGAAGGATTAGATGCCCTCTTTTCAGGACAGCATTCTTTCCCTTTGTCTTTTCTCCTGCTGACTCTGGTTGCTTTCATCAACTCAATGAAGATTATCAGCACAGAGGAATGTGCCGGAGACAGGGCTCTTCCTCCCCGCCCTCACACACACCCATTCCAAATGACCTCAGCAGACACCACCCTTCTCCTGTGGGCTGGGAGGTGGAAGTCCACATGCTGTGACCTCCTTGGGTCATGATCTGTGCTTTGGATTCCCAGAAAATACAACACATGGATTAGGGCGAGGTCCCAGAATCATCGTGCCTCTGACTGAATCCTAGTTCTCCCGACTCCTGGCTCTATGACGTTGAGCTAGTTACATAACTTCTCTGCCTCACTTTCTCCTCTGCGACAAGGCCTCAGTGAGGACATAGTGAGTGCTTAACAAATGCCATGTGTTATTACTGAGGTTGTTCTGCTACGTTTATACAGACAAGTCATTTTTCCAAAAACACGGTCTCTCAGCAGTAAATTTAAACTGAAATCTGCCCTGCCTTCCCTTAGAGATGTGTTGTCATTATGAAGTAACGATGACAGGAAAGCATGCCGTATGATGTGAAGCGATTGTTCTGACTCAGGTTTCTGGATGTCTGCACATGTCTTTCCTCCCGGACTCCGACTTCTAGAGCACAAAAATCCAGGTTGTGTTCATGTCCGCATCTCCCATGGCTCCCAGAAGAGCAGCTCACTCTCTTTAGATTCTGAATAAACTCCTACTGGATTCATAAATTAATAAAGAAAGAAAAATGTCTTTATCACCTAGTCCAGTCATTTGTAAAATTATATTGTAATATAAATTATTTTCATAAAAAATGAAATAGGTTAAAAAAATAGGAGTTTTGGAAAGTGGTAGAAACACTGTTGCATGAAGTGCTATTGGGTTTTTGTGATGTGATCTGTGGGTGTGCACCTCTGCCCAGCAGAGACGTGTGCGTGCACTCCGCACATGCTCTTCTTACTCTGGTCCTGGTCATAAAGGGGTCAATGTCTGTGTTATGGCTCAACCTCTGGCACTGAGAGGTCCTAGTGTTCCCACTTAGAGATGTCCTATATGCCGTGACCTCTGGATTCACCCAGGAAAATGGATAACAGAGGCTTTGGGCAATTAGTGAGGCTGGAGTCACTGTCCAGTCAGCCTCACTGGACAGGCAGTGAGGCCGGAGTCACTGCTCAGTCAGCCTCACTGGACAGGCAGTGAGGCCAGAGTCACTGTCCAGTCAGCCTCACTGCCCCATCCTGTCTGTCACAAAATGTTTTCTGATCAGATTTCTCATACGCATTTCTTCAATATCCTCCTTTAATTAATCCGAGTCAATGACAGTACTGAAACTTAACTTTGGCGACACGCCTCAGTGTCCTAATTCAGACTCTCTCCTTACTGATGACGCTACAGACACACAGAGTCCAAGGCATTTGGACTGAGGAGCAAGGGGCCACGTGTGGGTCTCCAGGCATGTTCCACGTGTCCTGCTCTTTTTTTTACCTTGTTTGTTTAGATGCCTTTTCAGAGAGGACACAGGCTCCATTTGTGAGCTGTGGTTTACTCCCACCATGTCCCAGTGACAACACCAGCCTCTCCTCTCATCCCCGCATCAGTCAACCCTCGCAGGCATTTGAATTTGAGACCTGCAGTATCATGGCAAAAGCCGAAAGAGCATCACCACCAGCGCGGATGCCAAACGCCACTTCCCTGGGCCATGGTCCAGAAGAAAGGGGGGCGGATCACAAAGCCCCTGGCCCTGCTCTTACCAGAAGCTCAGCCTGGATTCCTGCTCCTTCTCTTGGCAGTAAAATTGAAGGTGAGAACTACATGGTTCCTTCAGTTCTCTGATTTTCTTCCTGAAAACGTTAGTTGTCATTTCTCCTTTCCTCCAAATGATGTCTGTAGGGAAAACCCCCAGCCAGGGAAGCGTTCCAGTTTGCTGGTCTCGGTTAATCAGGGTTTGGCTGTAGAGAGGTGTGCGTGACGGGGAGCAGCCGTCAAGGGTGACACGCAGAGCAGCTCGCAGGACAGGAGGCAAAGGGTTGAGCGTCGGGTGATATTTCTCTGAGGGAAACCCAAACCAGCCTGCAAGAATACGAGTGGGCTGTCGATCGTGGTGCCTGATGGGAGAGTTGGGTCTCCAGAGAAACCCGCCCTCGCATCCTGAGGGCTGTGCTTCCTCGAAGGTCAGCAGGTAATAAGAGTTACTGCCCCTGATCATTTACCGTTTGCCAGATGCCTCACCTACCCTAACTCTCACATTCCCAATATCCCTGCAAGGTGTGATTCTTCTTTTTAGGCAAGGAGGATACATGCACAGCTATCAGTTAGGATCCAAACTTCCAGCTCTCTGACCATGCTCTGGCCACTGCCCTGGGCTGGGGAGGCATTTCCACTGCTCAGAGCGAGCGCTGGAGGCCATCGGGCCTTTCCTTACATCTGACCTGCCTCCAAAGTGTGGTAGGTGAGAGGTGTGTTGGCACCAGATGGAGCGCATTCTTGCTTCACCTCCCCAGCTAATGCAGCTTCCCGACAGGCAATCTGGTTTGTGAACAGCCAGCCCGAGGACTTTTTGTGTCGTACTCCTAAAAATGTATAGTTGGCCACTCTTGGCCTAGTTTGAAATCACTAGAAAGTAAAAACTATTTTCATAAAAACAGGCTCCTAACTGTAAAGAAAGTTTGACCTCTACTGTGTTTGCACACGTGTGTGTGTGTATAAATATGTGTGTGTGGAAGAGACATCAGGCATGGCGGAAGGAGTAGAAATCACAGCTGTGTGTGAGTCCTGGCCCTGCCACGTGTAGTTCCCCATAATCTGCTTAACCACTCACAGTTCTGCCCCCTCTCCACACTGGGGAACCACCTGTCCTTCCTCATAGAAGATCAAATAAACAAGGCACAGGAAAGCACATAAGAAACACCAAAACCCTGCTCACATGCTGCAGTTCATCGAATCTGAGAAACCATACATTAAAAAGGGAAAATATGCTACTGATGAAATTAAATCACACTATCAATTTTAAGATGCCTCAAGAGCCCAGAAATGTTACGTGTTTTTTGAAAAACTGATTTAGAATGATGTAACAAATGTTATTACTTGACTGTCTATTAGCCTGAGAATGTATTTGCCAATTTACAGTTCAGGCATTTTGAGCAGCTCTAGATAATGAACGACAACACTCCTCAGGTCTCCCCGCCCTGACCCAGTGCCCACGAGGAAGAGGCGTGCAGGAAGCAAACACCTGCTGACTGAAGGAAATGCAGAAACGGACGTGAAGCCACGTTTAGCTCACGGGAAAATTTACCCTGGGTCTCTTCTGTGAGCTCACGTAAGGCACAAAGTTGGGCTATTTGCTGCCCAACTTTGCCTGTGACTTTGGAAAGCACGTTCGTGGTATACATGACCATGTCTGTCTGCTCCACTTGATGCTGCCATAGTGGGACACCTGAGCCTGGGTAACTTACAGGGCAGAGATTGATTTCTTATGTTTCTGGGACCCACAAGTACAACAGTGAGAGCCCCACATGTGGTGAGGGACCTCAGGCTACATCAGCCCACGGCAGAAAGCATGGGGGAGGGTGTGGGAGGGTGTGGAAAGGAAAGGGAGGGGAGAGTATGGGAAGGGAGGGGAGGGGAGGGCACCGAAGGTGGGGAGGGTGGGGTGGGCGAGGGAGGGCAGGGGAGGGGGAGGGCAAGGAGGGTGTGGGAGGGTGGGGGAGAGCAAGGAAGTTGGGGAGGGTGGGGGTGGGCAAGGGAGGGCAGGGGAGTGTAAGGAGGGTGTGGGAGGGTGGGGGAGAGCAAGGAAGGTGGGGAGGGTGGGGAAAGGCAGAGGAGGGAGAGAGAGTCGGGAGGCAACCTCCTTTTATCAAGATCCTACCTCCTTGATGAAAGCATTAATCTGCCTGGATTAGTGGCCTAACCCTTTTACTGATACCTCTCCTTAATACTGTCACAACAGCAATTAAATTTCCCTGTAAGTTTTGGAGGGGACACTCAAACCACAGCAACGTCAGACTCACATCACTATTTGAAGAATAACTCATGGAAGTGTCTGTCCTTGTCACCTGTCATTTTACAAGAAGGAAAACTTTAGTTTCTCAAATGAACAGACACTGATAGTCGGTCTGGGCCCCACACTTAGAGGGTCCTGGTCTTGCAGAAAACAGACTGAAATCCTGGGGGTGAGAAACAGCTCCCAAAGGTCAGGGGCATCCAACTCTAAAGTAAGTCTCCCTCAATCCTGACCATTCCTGGAACTGGCTCTGAGTTTGTTATGTATTATACAATTTTAGGTGCAAAATCCTTGAAATGGGGACACTTTCCATAACTCCACCGTGCCCAAGAAGGTGCCACATCCTCGACTACACAGAGCACGTGGCAGAGTCTCTGTGGGTGACCATGGGGCAGCTGCCACCTTGGACACAGCAGGGCCAGCTCTTGAGGCACTGAGTCTACGGCAGAGTCTCCAGGGCACAGACCGTTGCCGCGCACTTGACCACATTAACTGGAGAGAAGGAACGTGCATTTCCTGAACACTAAGTTCAGACGTGGAAGGTCTTCTGAGAAGGGTCTCCATGCTCATCTCGTGCCAAGAGAGACAAAGCTCTGGAATGCGAGGGGACGTGGGCTCCGCTGCCCGAACCCCACACCCTCCATCTTCAGCGTGTGTGGCTGCAGAGTAAAGAATTTATTTTCAGCCTCCTTTCAGGTCTCGGACCGGCTGCATGTGAGTTTCCTATAACCTGCTTGGTACACATGTGGGACGAAGTCGTAGCCATCGCAGTAAAACAGAAATGATACGTGCAGTTCCTGGCAAGCACCCTTGAAGGGGTGGGTACCCTCCTCCCAAACCTTCTGCCTTTCTGCATCAGGGGCCTTGGACCATGAGGTGATCTCAAGAATGGAAGACCTTTGCAGTGGGGCAGTAAGACCCCTGGGCCCACAGAGCACCAGGACTGATTATCTCTGGGTCACTCCAAGGTGAGAAGGAAGTAAACTGCTCTGTTCTGAGCTGTTCTGTTGCCATTTTTACATTGCTTTTTTCTGTTAATGCGTATCCAAACTAATCCTGAGATACAACCTGCAACCACCCACTGGACTTCAGATATTTATGTACCCCAACTATTACCAGGAATAACATATCCATGTAGTTGTGGACAAATTACATTATCCTCATCCATAAAACAGTTGCATCTAACTAATTGGGCAAATATTTTTTTTTAAATATATGTATTTTATTATTCTTCATTACATTATTTCCCCCCCCCACCCCTCCGTGGTAAGACAGAATTGATTTACAGAAAAGAATATAGAAAACACCAAAGCTCCTGGTAGAGGGAGAGATTTCAAGTGGGGAGAAAGATGCTCTCTCCATTCCTCTCTAATTGGGCAAATATTATAACTGCATGACCTGAGTACATAAAGAGCTTAGCATAGTGTCCATGAAGGTTACCTATTGTGTTTTCTCACCATTGTCCTTCCACGCTGCTGAGTCTGTTGTGTCTAAACCCAAAGCCAGCGATCTCTCTCTCTCTCACCCTGCTGACCAGAGCCTGCCTCTCAGGACAGAGCCAGCCTAGAGCCGCGGTGCCCTGCCCACGCCATCCGTGAACGTCCCAGTCGGC
>CAUYRH010178370.1:0-11388 GCA_963574655.1 Perodicticus potto
GGGTTTTTTCTGGTTTTTTTTTTTTTTTTTTTTTTTTTTTATAAAACTATAAGTTTGCCGTGGTTATGCTCTTTGGGATTATAACAAAAACCAAACACCAACCCATGGAAATGTGTTTTGTTGTTGTTTACCCATCCCAACCACCCCCACCCCGGCCAACTTAGAATTTTATAAAAAAAAAAAAAAAAAAAAAAAAAAACCAGAAAAAACCCATAAATAAATAAATAAAGTCATTTATCAATTTATGGTTTTGATAATGTAGTATAAATAGGTGAAATTTTACTATTGGAGGAAATGGGATAAGTGGGATAGTCCCAGTACCTCCTCATACTATTTTTGCCACTTTCTGTGAGTCTACAGTTATTTCAAAATATTTTTTAATGTTATTTATATTGTGTTGTTCTCTACAATTCTATTGTAAATCTGTTGTTGTGAAATGAGTCTTTATATGTAAACTTACACACAAAAGTTCATGATTTGGAGAGTATTCGAAAATGAGGGGCCCACATTTCATTAAAAGAGAAGGAAGTGGTGGTGCCTGTGGCTCAGCGAGTAGGCCGCTGGCCCCATATACTGAGGGTGGCGGGTTCAAACCCAGCCCCTGCCGAACTGCATCAAAAATTAGCTGGACGCTGTGGCAGGCACCTGTAGTCCCAGCTACTTGGGAGGCTGAGGCAGGAGAATCGCCTAAGCCCAAGAGCTGGAGATTGCTGTGAGCTGTGACTCCACGCACTCTACTGAGGGCAATAGAGTGAGACTCTGTTTCCACAAAAAAAAAAAAGGAGAAGGAAGTGATCAGTTGATAGTTATACTTTTTGGCATGGACTTATTTCCCTGTATTGTCCCCCTCATTTTCCAAAGCTGTTTATGCAGATATCCTTTTGTGACTATGATTTGTTAAGGGTGTCATGTCAGGTTTGAGGGCAGAAAAGCCATTTCCATTCACCCTATTATTCCCAGCCATGCTGCAAATCATTCTCCTGGCTCATGTGCTGCAGAAGTTGCACACTGTGTAAGTGGCAGGCAAAGGCCCTGTGGGGAGAATTACACTGTATGTCCTGAGAGGCCTTGGTGCTCTGCTAGGAGAACTCACCTGCAGGGAGGAAGTGATGTATTTACTGCTTTATCTCAAATCCTACTAGCCCTTCTTGAATCCTTTTTTTATATTTTTGGGAACAGACATACTATTAACAGGATCTTGTCAAAAAGCATTAAAGCACAGCCACATGGGTGAGGAAAATTGAATACAAAATTGATTTATAGAGTGTAAGGCACCCTGTTGATCATGGCAGCGTTAATCATGTGTGACTTCCACAGGCCTGCTGGCAAGGGGTTTAATTTCTTACTGTCATTGTTTCTAAGTGATGCTCAAACAGTCAAATCACCACATTAAATAAGAAATGTTATAATGTGTTTAAAAATACGAGAAGTAAAACAGTAGAAATCCAAAATCACTTTAAATTGCTGACATTTCAATCTGAAACATACCCTGTTTATTTCATAGTTTTTGTTTCTATTTGGTGCCCATTACATAAGAAAGTTATATTTCCAGACAAAAGCATTGACTTGTTAGTTACCCTAACAATCTGATAAATATATCACATTTAAAGTGAATGCCGTGTTCTGAAGTCTATTGCTCATTTCAATATTGTATTAATAAAAATAGATAAATGTTTAATACCTTGCCTGAAGATATCTACTCTGCGTATACTCTTCTCAGGAATTCTAATGAATGATAATTTTATTGAATTCCCAGCAGCCGTGCAGATACACTTACACAGAGATGATGCTAATTTACAGTAAGTATGTCAGCATGTTGGAATCCTTATCCCTAAAATGTATAGAACTAACCAAGAAGAAGATTCTGAAGGAAAATGTAAGCTATTAAACTCTCTATATTTGAAATTTTGAAATTCTGAAATTTTCTCCCTCTCTCTCCATCTCTTTACCTGTTCTCTCTCACTTTTGTTTCTTTTCTTTCTTAGCTATCATGAGTAACTGAGATTTATGCTTTAAATTTAACAATAGTAAAGCTTTTTTTTGAAGTTAGAAAATTCATCTGCTTTAAAGGCCTTAGGGAATATGCCCTCAAAAATTATGCAAATCTTCTAGAAAGAGAAAAATCAAATTAAAAAACTTATAGATACCCCCTACAAACTTTCAAGTGTTTGTATTAGTATTTATTGATATATACAGGAAAACATAAAACTGTCAAAATTTTCTTCTTTAAGATGGTAAATAAATAAGGTCTGAATATCTTTGTAATAAGCATATCAAAACCATTTTTTGCAGAATAACCAGTGTGTACTCAACATCATAATCATAGAATTACATGTGTGTGTCTATGTGTGGATTTCGATTTTACAGGCACTGCTTTGGGGACCAAGTTCCTGGTTGTTATTTATGAGTATTGACTCAATGTTTTCTCTTAATCCAGTATCTAATGAAATATTAGTATAATGTCTCTGCATGGTAATTGTGTTTCAACAGTTTAAAGCCTAATTATCATATTGGAGTTATTCATTGAATAAATGCCTACTTTTAATTGCTAATTTTAACTAAAATTATTCATAGATACTAGTGTAAATATCATTAATGCAAGATACATATTAGATTATACTATATCCTATCTTTTATGTACTGCAGTTTTAATCATAAGAGCTAAGTTAGTATTCTCCATTTTTAGGCACTATCTGAGCATCTTCTGTATGCTATTTGTCTTAAAAACCTCATGAAGTAGATACTAGTATGCTTTTGTAGAGATGAGCATTTATAACTAAGTGACCTGCTCGAGATTATTTAGATAGTAAATTACAGATTGAGCTTTCCGCAGACAGAGTTTCCAGGATCCATGTGTTTAAAAACAAAACATACTTCTAAAAATTTAAATGATGATATCAATACCCTTTACCCAACATTTACTGAGAAATAATTATAGAGAAGAATTAATGATCAAATTAATTGATCATACCCAACATTTACTGAGAAATAACTATAGAGAAGAATTAATGATCATATTAATGCCCTTTACTCAACATTTACTGAGAAATAAGTGTAGATATGAATAATTGCTCAGAATCATGTGAAAATTTTTCTCATGTCATTCTCACTGCAAACTGATGAAGTAAGTTCAGTTATTAAATTAATTGTATGATTACAAAAGTAGAGGATTATGGAGATTTTGCAATTCTGTGAACTCTCTCCTTAAGTACAACTTTTTTCTACTGTTATGATACTTAACCACTGTGTTATAATACTTTCACTAATCATAAATTAAGTCATGAATTCAGCCAGTTCATGTTAAACATTAAAAGTAAACATTGAAAATAATGAATAAAGAACAATCCCTGATTCAAATGCTTATTTGTGTTCTCAGTCATTGTCTTTTTTACAATTAGTTCTGTATAGAAATGATACGCTATGGATGAACAAAGAAAAGATTAATTTGTTTTACTAATGAGATCAAGAATTTCTTCTGCAAGAGAAGAGAGCTGATCTGGATTTCTAGATGTGAATATGGCTGAGAGGATGATTAGGTGTTAATTGCCAGTGCAAGCAATGAGAGGATGTAAGCATGGACCAGAGGATGACAGTACACAAAGTATTTAGATAATGAAAATGAGGTTTCATGAGGTTATAGACTACAGTTGGAAATGTGTTCAAAGAAATAAGGCTAGAAAGGCAGATAAGAACCAAGGTACACAACCTTTCAGCTATGATAGGCAACAGTTAGCTGTGGGAGTCCTTAATATATATTTTAATATACATTAATAATATATGACATTAATAATACATGTTATTATATATATATTTTGAATAGAGTAACACAATCCCAATTGTCAGTCTTAGAGATAAATTGTGCACATATCAGATCAGTGGAAAGGAAGAATAGTAGAATGAAATAGGATTGTCTTTAAAACTCATCCTAGGATGAAATAGGATTGTCTTTAAAACTTTACTTGGCATGAAGAGAGGCGTTCATGAGAGTTTTTCTTAATGGATGTGTTTATTTGTATATTATTAAACTTTGAGAATTATTGCCAAGACACTTGATTCTAAATAAATATGCCATTCAATGATTGACCCCCAGCTTCTGTGCCAATCCTATCCCTGCTTCTTAAACCAGGAATACTCAATCGTCTTAGTTGTAAGTCTTTGCTTGTATTAAGAAATTGAGATGTATTATTGAAAACAATTTTTTTATTTGCAAAGTATGATTATATTTTCATACTCGTGCTTTATTTACTAAAACTCCCAATACTCACATATGTAAAAATGTGTTCCTATTATTAATATATGAAATAGTTTAAGCAGTGTACGCTGTCATCAGCTTCTGAGCCAATAATCTAGTTCTAGGGTCCAAATATTCACTAGTAATTTTTAACCATCCTACAGTGTCATGTTATTGCCAATACAGCTCTTACAATGAAGAACACTGCTTAATGTTCTGCTTGTGTCATTTTTCTTCTGATATCTCTTAATTATTAATTTCAGTAATTTGCATTGCAAACATTTGCATATACTATGATAATGAGTTGCCCAGTATACTCAAGAAGTCCAATGGGGTTAGGAATGGCTTCATTTTCCTCCCTGTGGTTTAGTTTGATTGGCTTTTGTAATATTCTAGAGAATCTACATATGATCTGAGGGAAAAAATAACCGTTTGCAGACTTTTTATTTATTTTGTTAATAAAATACTTTTATATTTATTTATCTCTCCCTAAAATATCATCTTAAGGTGAATATGTGTTGGAAGGATTGGTGTGTCTGAGCTTAAGTATCGAGGATCATACATCTGATGCACTGAACCTAAAGCAGATGTTTTAAAAATAAAAATTTGCATGTATTGATATATAAGGACAGGGATACAATCCATGTCAGTTTTGTTCTCTGTAATGACATACTGTACGTTGGATGGCCTACCATATTGTCACGATTCACGAGAGACACAGAGCCAGTGGGATATGTATACAGATGTATACGTAAGAGTAGATTTATACCGGGAATTGGCTCAGATGATCAGAGAAGCCAAGAGGGCAGGAAGTCCGGAGATATGCTATCTGCAATCTGGAGAGCCAGGAAACTTGGGGGTTGAACTTAGTCTAAGTCCAACGCCAAGAATGAAGAGTTCTGATGTGCAAGGGTAGCAGAAGATGGGGATATTCCAACTCAAAGAGGGATGGAGAGAGGAAGGCAGGATGAACGAGAGAGATAGAATATGAATTGGTATTTTTGATACTTTTATGCTTTTTCCTTTTTTTCTTTTTCTTTCTTTTAAGGGTCTGAGTGGATTGGATAATGTCTACCACCCAGGTGATAAGCAATATGAAAGCCATCCACTGTTTCCAATGGGTATCTTTCAGGCACATCCTTACAGACACCACCACACCCAGAAATGTCTCCACAGGCATCTTGGCAGCCCTTAGGCAAGTCAGGCTGAGAGAAAATTAACCATCACCCTACTACACAGAGAAATTTATTTTTCACCACTCTGGAGGATGGCATTCTAGATCAGGGTGCCAGCCTGGTCTCATTAGAGCCTCCTCTGGATTGTTGAATACCAACTTCTTATCTCATATGGCAGAGAGCAGAGAGAGGTCACTTCACCCTAAGATGATACTTTGGGAATGGATAAATAAATAGAAGTCAATTTTTCAAGACATATTTAAGCACCAGTACTTCATTATCACAATAAATAACAGGTATGAAAATATTTAATTTTTTACAAATCACTTATAGTTTTATAAAGCCTCTAAATCCATTAAATGAGAGTTCCATCTTTATGATCCAATTCTATTCTAAATGCCCCATCTCCTAATACCATTAGCTTAGGATTTCAAAAATAGTAGTTTTATGGGGACACAAACATTGTGGCATAACACAATAAATATATGGTTTGTTTTTGATTTTTAAGAATTAAAAATCAATAAGTTATGGAAAGTATGTATATTTGACAAAGACAAAATGTATTTATAGAGTTTTTAAATTAAGATCAGCTGTCCAGATATCTATTTATTTGCTGCATTTCTGTGGTCAAAAAGCCTGAGCACAAATGTAGAGAAAAATTTAACCACAACAAACCATGGTCACAGTATAGATTTAGAAAAGCAGTGCCGAGCTCCCCAGTCATAGCTCAGTACTCACTCATTCTTACCACGCTGACTCCATCATTCTGAAGCAGGACAAGGCTGCCCTATGATCTGCCACCTTGGCCCTAGCGGTGATAATGCTGTTGCGGATGGAGGAACCAGCTTGCTGAAAGAGCTGGATACCTGCGGGGGAGACACTGGCACCTTGCTATCACCTCCTCCTGCTCTTCTGACTGGCCAATGTCATGTCAGTTTCCAGGGCCAGAGTCTTCTTTGGACAGCTGGCTGTAACTGATGAAGACCCAGGCTCTAAGAAGTTCTAGCAAAACAACCCCCTGGGACTATATAACCCCCTGAGGAGAGAGCTCAGACAGAGGCCTTGCTGGACCTTGAAGACAGAGCCGGAGAGCTTGTTCCCCTGCTGGGTCATCTCTGCCTGGAGGTCTGCTTTTTCTGGTAGTTGTAATTCTTGTTTCCTGTAAATAAATCCTGACTTACCACTACTCCTGTGGTCCGTCAATTCCTTCTTCAAATCGCAGAGACCAAGAACCTGAAACACCGGCATCAATTCCAAGAATCTAGGCACTTTAATGCAGGGATGGTTCCAAGTTTGTGGAACATTTGAAGGAGTAAAAGAGGAGGAGTAAAAGGGAAAGGGTATCAAAAATAAAATGTGGTTTTAACACAAGGTCAATAATCGACCAATACTTATTTCTGTTCAGAAACCCAAAGGCAATAATTTTCTGTAGGAGATTGACAATACCACTGACGTGATATGGCAGTGGAGTCTAAAACAATTGAAAAGATACCACTACTATACGTGGAACGAAGGGAACTTCGTTCTGCCAGGGCTCCTGTCCCCAGCAGACATCTCTCACTGACAGCCTGTGAAGTAACTAGGGGTAGCTTCACCACTTTTAGTACAGAAGCAGAATAGGCATTTCATTATCCTGTCCTCCAGTCTTCTCATTATTAGCAGAAATATTTAGGAAGTCTAGGAAAATTTTGTTTCACAGCGACAATATGGAAGAGAGCACAAAAGGGTGGGTCTTTGAGACCATAGATGTGTGTCTGGCACAGCACGCACTGGCCTTTCACATACGTGTCTGCACATAACACCACCAGCAACAGCTTCATGCTTCTGCCCAATATAATGCGACTATATTACATACAAAGTTTTTCACCATATGTGCAAAAGAGGATGAACACAAAATTCTCCAGTCATGCTATTCATCATTGCTGATTATTTTATACTTCAGTTAAATTACTACCTCGAAAATCTGTACATTAGACATGATATCCTAAAGTTGACACTAACAATGCCCCCAATAAAAATAAGGAGCATAAAATACTTATGCATAAATATATAATTCACAACAAAGAAAAATATGCATATATGCTTAAATCCTTGTTGCTGTGACCGATCAGAACTGAATTGACATTTGTAAATTCCTCTAACCATGGTCCTTTTAGCCTCAGCCAGCATTTGGCTGGTTGAGTTTCTTAACCTGATGGGTAGAGTTTGAATGCATAATGATACTTGCATTATTTCATTGTCAGCTTGCTTTACTTTTTTACTACTGAAATGAAAGTTTTAACAGAAACTTCCAGATAATTCTATAAATTACAAAAGGGCCTTCCTGTCCCATTTTCTCTTGATAATCAGCATCAATTGTTCCAATAATTAGTTTCTTTATCTAATGTTTCAGTAGGAGGAAGATATAAATGGTCAGATAACAGTCTTAACTTGCAGCTCAGGAAAACAAATGTTCAAAACTCAAACTTCTGGTATAATAGAAAAATCAGTCCCACAAAATACTGTTATCACCTGGCCCTATACATTATAATTTAATTGAAAGAACACTAAATTGAACAAAAAACAAAAATTACAGTAAGATGATACCTTAACTATAACACATTCTCAGAAGGTGATTACAGCATTTTAACTGGCTTGTCCCTTTTGGTTGATGGGAGCTCATGATACAGACAAAAATTTCTGCAAAATGTACCTTCTTGATGCACTTATCTGGATAAATAAATTCTGTAATAAGAAGAAATGCAGTTTGTTTTGCCATGATCATTAATAAGAAATTTGATTAATCTACTGAGGATGAGGAGCAAATAATTATTACATTAAAAGAAAGTAAATTCATACCCTGAATTATTATTTGTTAAAATGAGGATGCATTGATGCTTCTTCCTTGATAAAAGTGTCCCATTGTAATCAGACTACCACCTGTTTGACCAGGAAATGATGTTGTGTTAATGGCTCAATAATAACCAAAATTCAGGTATGCTGAATTTTTTCAAATGCCTTTTAATCATCAATTGAGAGAATTATATGGTCTTTGTCTTTTATTTTCTTTATGTGGTTAATTATATTTATGGGGTTATATATGTTGAACCAAAACCAAACTTGAATCCCTGGGATAAAACCCACTAGATCATGACATATTCTTTTTTTTTTAAGTGTAGCTTTATTGTTTGCTAAGATCTTATTAAATAATTTTACATCTTACTCATCAATGGTATTAGCCCACAGTTTTCCTTTTTTGTTGGGTCCTTTCCTGATTGAGGCAGCCCCCAGTGGGGTGGAACCTTTGGGTTTCTGGGAACATAGCCAAAAGAAAACGCAGATCAGTGTAGTATAACTATACAACCAAGTGTCCTGAGGGGCCGACACTGTCAGAGTGTGGCCGTGCAGTGACTACTCCAGGTTCCTACAGGTATTTGTTGAGATTCAAACAAAGAAATTCAAGGAACCAGTTGCAAGGAAAATGTTACAATAAATGTTACACTGTGTAGCAGGATATACAAGATGTGCAGACTGTTTTTCTGGGTTGATGTGTCTTAGTATGGGGAACATGTGCTTTGACACATGCTGTTATGGGTCTGACTAGTATCTGCTTAGCTATTTCTGCCTAGCTAAGTGTGTAATTTTGTGTGCATATGGTTGCAACTGTTGCTGCTAGCACATGTGTCCTACTTCTCACTGTTCATGTGGCCAAAACTTTGTTACAATCACCTGCCTAGCTAATGTCACAGGTCAGCAACTTTTGCTACTGCCCTGGACATCCTGCTTCCTATGCATTTCTTGAGATGTCTTTGTCACAAATTTCCAATACATACTTTTTGGCTCGTGATGTTTTACATTATCTCAGTCACAGTCTTATAGCAAGCAAATAACTAAAAAGGTTAAAAACTATGAGAATTACAGCAATGACACATTTCTCCACAATCATTATTAACATTATTTTATAAAAGACAGCAGGAATTTGTCCTCTCACATGTGGTTTTTGAATGAGGTTGAAGTTTGCTTCATAGAACATGTTGGGGGAGGATTCCTTCTTTGTTTTGGAATCAGCTATGCAATATAGGTACTAGCTCCTCTTTGAAGCTGTGGTAGAATTCTAGTGTGATATCATCCTGTTAATAGTTTTTTCTTTTTTGGATGAGTTTATATTGTTAATGCAGTTTCAGTGCTTGATCTAAGTCTATTCAAAATTTCTAATTCTTTATGGCTCAGTTAGGAAGGTGGTGTTGATTCAGGGCAGGTGGCGCCCCCGCGAGCCCTGCGAAGCTAAGGGGCAGACCTGTAGTCTTCTCCCTGGGGTGTTATTGCGACAGCCAGCAGAAGAACTAGTGGGTTGGAGGGTTGGGAGTGGCCCCAGAAGGTTCCAATGACCCGAGGGGCCGGACAGCTGCTAGGGGACACCTGTAGGTTGCCAACTTAGGGAGTGAGAGGTGTCTCTGCCCCTGGCCTCTGTCTTCCTCCCCTTGCACTTGTGGCTGAACAAGGAACCCCCCATTTCCCAGGTCTGTCCAGTTTTATGTAAATTTCCTAGGCCTGGACAGTTCCATGAGTGGGCTGTATCCATTCAGTAATGCATGCATTCACTCACCTTGCCTAGAAGAGGGGACTGTATCCATTCATTGATACACTCAATCTCTTCCCCAGCAGAAGGGACTGTATCCATTCATTTGTTATCATGTCCTGGCCAGATGTAACTACAAAGGACCTATACAACTACATCTACCCTAAATTAAGGAGCCAGGCACAGAGAGATTTTCTGACTTAAACCTTTCCTTCTGCCAGGAGCTCTGTTTTATTTTGTTTTTGTTTTCTGTACTATTTTCTATAAAATAAATCCCATCTTATCACTGATCTATGGTCCATGGATTCATTCTTCGAATTCCAGAGACCAAGGACCTCCTGAAGGAGAAATTCTGGTATTCTGGTGTTTCCAGGTATTGGTTCATTTCCTCTATATTTTCAAATTTCTGGGTATAGAGTTATTTAGCATAATCGTTAAAGTCCTTTTGTATTTCTGTGGTATTTGTTATTATTTCCTCCTTTTCATTTCTTATTGAAGCCAATAGAGATCTTACTTTTATTTTTCTGGTTAGTCTGGTCAAGGTAAACCCTCAGATGGTTCCTTTCCAGAGATCCATCTCTGTTCCTCTTCATGATACTTTCTTTTGTAAATCAATCCCCCAATCTTCTCTCTCATATTCCTTGTCCATTTGACAGATTATTATGTATTTACCATTAATTCTTAGGTATTGACAGCCTGGGCCATATCCACATGATATATAAGATAATCATTATGCACTTCTCAAAAATTCTGGATGATTTTTATTCTCCACTATTTTTTTTCAGGATCACAAGACTAGGAAAATAATGCCATAGCATTTCCAAGTTTTGCTAGTCCCACTATCATCTGCAGAATTATTCATAAGTTAGGCCTAAGCATTTTCTTACTCAGCCAAGTAGTTAAAAAACACTTCCCCAAAGTCTGGCAGTTTAAGTGAAATGATAGGTGTCATTGCATCAGATTTGCTATGACACTTACTCATGCATGCAGAACAGACCAGTGTCTGACCTTGGTTGTCTCCGTTCTATTCACAGATGAGGTGCAGCTTCATATAATCTATAGCTTGACAGATAACTACAGGTAGCTCAAGTTAGAAGATCAATTGTCTCAATGGCAAGTCTGCTTCAGATTCCTGTAGCCAATCAAGATCTCTTTCTCAACAGAAACTATTTGGGAGAAGACAATATATAACTTTTACCAGAAACACAGCTCTTTGCTCCAATTATCCTATGGCCAGGAATGACTAGGAGCATCTTTTTTGTCCAAAGATTTTTGAGGAGCATGACATTCATAGTGCATAATGGATACCTCACAGATGAGTTTGTTATGCTGTCAATGATACAGAACAGGTGCACCCCAGGTTGGTCAGGGCCAGCCACCAGGAGGATGGGCCATACCTTCTGCATCTCTGTGCTGCCTTGGTG
>CAUYRH010178382.1:0-14229 GCA_963574655.1 Perodicticus potto
GTGTTGTGGCGGGCGCCTGTAGTCCCAGCTACTTGGGAGGCAGAGGCAAGAGACTCGCTTGAGCCCAGGAATTGGAGGTTGCTGTGAGCTGTGATGCCACAGCACTCTATCCAGGGTGACAGCTTGAGGCTCTGTCTCAAAAGGAAAAAAAAAGAATTTTTTACATCCATATGCATGGGGATATTGGTTTGTAGTTTTCTCTTTTTTGTACTCTTTGTCTAGGTATAAGGGTAATACTACCTTTGTAAAGTAGATTGGCAAGTGTTCCTTCCTCTTCTGTTTTTGTTTTGTTTTGTTTTCTTTTTTTTTTTAAACAGAGTCTCAAGCTGTTGCTCTCAGTAGAGTGCTGTGGTGTCACAGCTCATAGCATCCTCAAACTCTTGGGCCCAAGTGATTCTCTTGCCTCAGCCTCCCAAGAAGCTGGGACTACAGGCGCCTGCCACAACGCCCGGCTATTTTTTGATTATAGTTTTTGTTGTTGTTTGGCAGGCCTGGGCTGGATTCCAATCCGCCAGCTCTGGTGTATGTGGCTGGCACCCTAGCCGCTTGAGCTACAGGCACCGAGCCCCTCTTCTATTTTTCTGAAAGAGATTGTATAGAATTAATGTTAACTCTTCTTTAAATATTTGGCAGAGCTCATCACTGGGTCTGCCCCTTCTTCCCTGCCATATTTTAAAATTATCCTTTAAAAGTTTTTTTTTTTTTTAAACTACGTACTCTGGCTCGGTACCTGTGGCTCAACGGGCTAAGGCTCTAGCCACGTACACCTGAGCTGGCGGGTTCGAATCTAGCCCGGGCTGCCAAACAATAATGACGGCTGCAACCAAAAAATGGCCAGGCATTGTGGCGGGCGCCTGTAATCCCAGTTACTTGGGAGGCAGAGGCAAGAGACTCGCTTGAGCCCAGGAATTGGAGGTTGCTGTGAGCTGTGATGCCATAGCACTCTATCCAGGGTGACAGCTTTGACGCTCTGTCACAAAAAACCAAAAACAAAAAAACTATGTACTTAGTATGCCAATAATAATTACTTTTTTTTTTTTTGCAGTTTTGGCTGGGGCCAGGCTTGAACCCACTAACTCCAGTATATGGGGCCAGCGCCCTACTCCTTGAGCCATGGGTGCCACCCTAATTACTTTTTTTTATTGTTGGGGATTCACTGAGGGTACAGGAAACCAGGTTACACTGATTGCATTTGTTAAGTATAGTATAATTGTGTCTTGCCCCCAAAAGGTGTGTCACAGACTGAGATCCCACCCTAATTAATTACTTTTAACGGACAAACACCAAGTCTTCTCAGTGAAACTCACTGTTGAAGTTCTGTCTACAAAACAAACCACTCCCTTCACAATTTTAAGATGAAACTTCTTAGCCAAAATGTCATGTTTTCTTTAGCATCTTCTCTGTTTGCTCAGCAGTGGGGTAGAAATGCAAGAAATATCTGTGTGGCAAGTCTGAGACCCAAGTGTGAATGTTCGCCTGATACATCCATTTCTTTTTTTTTTTTTGAGACAGAGCCTCAAGCTGTCACCCTGGAGAGAGTGCTATAGCATCACAGCTCACAGCAACCTCCAATTCCTGGGCAAGCGAGTCTCTTGCCTCCGCCTCCCAAGTAGCTGGGACTAGAGGCGCCCGCCACAACGCCCGGCCATTTTTTGGTTGCAGCCGTGATTGTTGTTTTCGCGGGTTCGGGCTGGATTCGAACCGGTCAGCTCAGGTGTACGTGGCTGGCGCCTTAGCCCGTTGAGCCACAGGCACCGAGCCCTGATACATCCATTTCTATGCTAAGTTACCTCAGGCCTAGCACCTACTCTCTGTGACTTTGGCAAATTATTACCCCTAGTCCTTAAACAAGAAGATGGACAGATGCTTACCTTCTGGGGTTGCTAGGAGGAGAGTTAGTGCTTAATAATCCCTTGTCCCTGTCGTGGTAGTTGTTCTGACATAGGGAAGAGGGAGTGACTGTGTTACTCTCTCTTTGGCTGCTTATTGGTCTATAGCAGAGTTTCTCCTTGGCATCATTAATGCTTGAGATTGTCTTATGTATTGCAGAATGTTTAGGAGCTGACCTGGCCTCCACTTACTATTAATATGTGTAGTACTTCCCCCAGCTCCCACCGCCCCCCCACAGCAAAAAATGTCTCCAGACATTGCCAAATATCCCTAGGGAGGCGGTAAAATCATCCTATTGGCCTATAGTTATATAAACTCTTAACATTTTTTGAAATTGATACATGATTGTGGGGAAAGTTGGAAAATACTTGTAGTGGAGGTAACAAATACTATTTTAAACCACAGCTGATGGTGGCTCCTTCTGCCCCTCAGGGGTGGAATTCCTCTTGGAGTAAGTAGCATTTTGCCAGTTAAAAAACCTTGGTAAATGCAAGGGGCAGGCCCTGCACCCAGGCTGAGTACCTAGAATATAGGAAACTTGGAGATAGTTACCCCACTCAGCATAAGAAATGGGGAGAAATCTGTGGGTGATTGGGAGGTGGAGGGATGTGAGGGATGGACGTAGCTGCAGGGTGGCCAGTTGTGGCCCAGGCTTCGCCAATGTGGGCAGGTAAGAAAAGTACGGTTGGGGGTGGCTGCAGGAATGTTAAGTGCTGTGATGGAACGGGTGGGTACCCTGCCTAGTCCTCCTGCGTCAAGTCTCCACACCATTAGCAAAGTCTGTGATGCCCTGAGACACGTGTAAGTGGTGTTTTAAAAAATGGGAAAAGTGGCTTGGTGCCTGTGGCTCAAGTGGCTAAAACACCAGCCACATAAGCTGGCGGGTTTGAATCCAGCCCGGGCCCGCCAAACAACAATGGCGGCTGCAACCACAAAATGGTCAGGCGTTGTGGCGGGCGCCTGTAGTCCCAGTTGCTTGGGAGGCGGAGGCAGGAGACTCGCTTGAGCCCAGGAATTGGAGGTTGCTGTGAGCTGTGATGCCAGGGCACTCTATCCAGGATGACAGCTTGAGGCTCTGTCTCAAAAAACAAAAACAAAAACAAAAAAACCCCGAAGTGGGAAAAGTAAAAGGGCAGGAAGGGAGAAGAGGTGAGGGAGGTGGGATGGCCGCGGGTCCGAGGGTGGAGGAGGACTGGGAATGGGAGCAGCAGTTTGGGGGTGCCAAGCCGTCGAGAATGCATGGCAGCCTGGGAGAGAAGTCCCTGGCTGTGGGATGGGGGTCCGGATGAGATTTACATAACTCACAAAGGATGCTATGATTTAGGCTGCTGAATCTGTGCAGAGAAGAAAACCATTTGTGGTATTTCCTTTCAGTGTTTTTTTCTACACGTATTTGTCATGTAAGTAATCTTGCTGTGTATGACCATTTTTGTTGTCAGCTGCCTCAGTTTCCCGATGGGGTGTGGGGGGAGACATATCCTCTTGTTTCCAATGCCGTCATCTTGTGCTAGGCAGAGACCAAGTCACTGGTATGCCACTGCTTGGAACCTCTGGGACCCAGCAGGGTCCCTGGAGGGTGGGCTGTCCCCAACTGCCCACAGAGTGTCTGTGTGTGACAGCATGGGAGTATGTGGGGGATAAGTTGGCAGTGTCCCTCTTCTCCCTTGATAATTCTCATCCCCAAACAGGGCTCTTAAGATCTCTCAGAGAGTTTTTGGTTTTCACTCTGCCTTTTCTCCTTGTAACCTAGGGAGACATCCCTGTCCTAATAAATGGGGTCTAAGGATCATCTGGAAATAGGGGCACATGTGGTTTTGCCTGAGGTTGTGATTTGTTCTCTCCCAGTGTTAGCCGGGCAAAGAGGGTCTGGCCACCTGTCGCTGCCAGCCAATTTGTAGAGACTGGGATAGGTCCACCAAACTTTATTTGTCGGGAGGCCGGGATTCTGGAGAACAGTGAGAGTAGCCTCTCCGAGACTGTTCTGTTCTTCCACTTCCAAAATGATAGTTTTAAACATAATGATTTATAGTAGAGATTACCATGATTCTTATTTTAAATAAAGTCAGCACAACTCAGTGACAATTTATTTTAATATTTTTAATTTAAAAGTTAGTTTTTGAATTATTTAACCTGACTGGGAGCTAAATTTACAAAACAGTAAGAATGGGAGCCTGGAGGTGAAGACCAGCTGTGTCTTGTCTGCCCCAGCCCGACAGACTCTATCTTATTCTTGCTATATGTGCTTTCATCAGGAGACTCTCCCGACTACCCTGCAAATAGGCTAATTGCAGGCAGCCCCACAAGCTCTCCAGATGGGTTGAATCCTAGGAAGAATGCAGGTTAAGTTCAGGGTTAAGTTCAAGCCATGACAACTCTTTCTCAACTTCAGTATTACCCCCCCTAATTCACATATATCAACACAAATACCCATTAGGCCGTGGGAAAGACAGGTGGTTTTTTTTTCAGTTTTTAGCTGGGGCTGGGTTTGAACCCACCACCTCTGGTATATGGGACTGGCGCCCTACTCCTTTGAGCCACAGGCGCTGCCCCAAAGTGTTTTTTTTTTTGACTGGGTCTTGCTCTGTGGCCTAGTCTACAATGGTGTAGTGGTGTCATCATAGCCCACTGCAACCTCAAACTTCTGGGTGTTTAGCTTTTATTTAGCCTTCCCAGCAGCTGGGACTCCACATGTGTGCTACCATGCTCTGTTAATTTTAAAATATTTTGTAGAGATGGAGTCTTGAACTCCTGTACTCAAGCAATCTTCTCACCTTGGCCTCCCAAAGTACTAGGATTGTAGATGTGAGGCACCATGCTTGGCCAAGGCAATGTTTAAAAAATCCAACCTG
The DNA here is from genome assembly GCA_963574655.1 of Perodicticus potto. Taxonomy (NCBI): domain Eukaryota; kingdom Metazoa; phylum Chordata; class Mammalia; order Primates; family Lorisidae; genus Perodicticus; species Perodicticus potto. The sequence continues at coordinate 4,740 of CAUYRH010178382.1, forward strand.
AGAGCTACTTGTGGTGACTGCAGCCTGGACTCGGAGGGGAGCATGCCTCCACGTTGTCCTTACAGTAGTTCATCTCCTGCCCACTTCCCCTCCATCCTCTCTCCTCACGGACACAGCTTGGCCTCAGCTTGTTGTGTTTATGTTTTTAAAGATGTGCGTAAAGGTTAACTGAGGAGGTTTGAAGACTGCTATGGACTGAATTGTGTCCTTCCCACTAAATTCATATGTTGAAGGTTGTAGTGGGGAAAAATTTTCTCTACCCTCTTGTGTTCGATTCCCAGGGGACTGCAAATTAAGCTGATGGAAGACAGATTAATAGAAGTAAAAGGTTTTATTTGTATGTATATAAAAGCTGACAAAAGAACTGGTTCCTCAAAAAATAAAAATAAAAATTAAAGTTAAAGGCTTATATAACTAACCGAGTAGGGGAAAAGGAGAGGCAAGAAAAAGCTTTTAGGGGAAGACCAAATAGGTCTCCTTAGGAAAGACAAATCCATGTTTAGGAGAACAAATTAGAGATAAAGTTTGTTTTTACAGGTATGAGTGGTCTTTCTGTGTCCTTTAGGGCTATAAAACTCCTCCAGAGATGGGATTTGGGTTAGGTTTCATTCACATTCTGGGAGAGGATCCAACCTGAAGAGGGAATTTATGGCAGTCTTAGGTCCCAGAAGTTGCTGAATTTCCCAGATAAGGGAAGTTCTGAGAAGGCTTCTTTCTGCATCTGTTAATTCTGTCACCTTCATCAGCATAAGGCATATGCCAAGGTGGCTTATTTTGGAGTGGCATATTCTGATATCCTTCAAGCCTTGACCCTCAGTGCAACAGTATTTGGAAGGGGGCCTAGAAAGAGGTTAAATGAGGTCACAAGGGTGGGGCTCTAATCTGATGGAATTGGTGTCTTTAGAAGAGGAAGAGTGATAGATACTTTCTCCTTTCTTTCTGGCTCATAAAGAAGAGGTCATAGGTGCATATAGCAAGATGGTGGGCACCTGCAACCCAAGAGGAGAGCTCTCACTGGACACTGACCTTGCTAGCAACTCGATCTTGGACTTTGAGTTTCTAGGATGTGAGAGAGATATTTTTTGCTGTCTATGCCTCTTGGACTATGATATTTTTTTATGGCAGCCTGAGCAGACTAAGACAAAGACTAAAACAGTCATCAAAAGACAAAGTAGGATTATAGTTTTGGTGAGTGATAGCATGGGCTCAGAACCTTGACTGACACACCACAAAATCAGAAAAGAGAAAGAAAGCACACACTTTACAAACTTCTAAGGCCAACCCTGGTGAGGTACTGTAATTTTTTTTTTTTTTTTTTTTTTTTTGAGACAGAGCCTCAAGCCGTCACCCTGGATAGAGTGCTGTGGCATCACAGCTCACAGCAACCTCCAACTCCTGGGCTCAAGTGAGTCTCCTGCCTCCGCCTCCCAATTAGCTGGGACAACAGGTGCCCGCCACAACGCCCGGCTATTTTTTGGTTGCAGCTGTCATTGTTGTTTGGCAGGCCCGGACTGGATTCAAACCGCCAGCTCAGGTGTGTGTTGTGACTGGTGCCTTAGCCCATTGCGCCACAGGCGCCGAGCCGGTATTGTAATTTTTGTCCTGAGTCCAAAAAGCTAGGAGAATTTTACCAATCCTCTGCATCCTGTGAAGATAGGAGTTGCATCCTTTGAAGTCCCACCCTGTGCTGGACTTGATTTCTGCTAGAAACCACCTCAATGTTGAGTGTTACCCGGTAGTGTGTCTGAATCTGGGACTCCAGCCTCAGAGCCTCCTATTTTCCCTTCAGTGGGCCCTGACAGAGGAGAGGGCTGCCAGAGGACCCTAATTAGATGCATGCTGCCATCTGGAAATGTTTAAAGTCCTGAGGACAGATAGGAGCCATGTTGATAGCATTGATTGGTTCCTTATTTCAGAGTTGGGCCTGCTTCATTGTTTAAGATTCTGCTCTAATTTGTTGGGATTTTCTCTTCAGCACTGTAAAAAGCAAACTTACTTTGCTATATGAGAACAGAACCTTCTAAACTGGGTTTTGAAGTTTGCAGCTTTATAAAGTATCAGCCTTCTGAAAGCCTCTACTCTCTAGTCTGTTCAACAATTAGCATATCAAAGAGTGGGGGTGTCTTGATGGGGTGGCCCACATTCTAGCAAGAGCCCTGCTGCCAGGCAGTGCTTACCATTTAACTTTCTTTTTAATTCCATTTCCTCTCCTCCTCTGGCTGTGTACTTTTTTTTTTTTTTTTTTAAACAGAGTCTTGCTCTGTTGCCTGGGCTAAAGTACAGTGGCATCGCTATAGCTCACTGCAACCTCAAACTCCTGAGCTCAAATGATCCTCCTGCCTCAACCTTCCAAGTAGCTGGAACTTCAGGCATGTGACATCATACCTGAGTAATTTTTCTTTTCTTTTTTTCTTTTCTTCTCTCTCTCTCTCTTTTTTTTTGTAGAGATGGTTGCTATGCTGCTGGAGCTGGTTTCAAACTCCTAGCTTCAAGCAATCTTTCCACCTCTGCCTCTCAAAGTGTTGGGATTACAGGCATGAGCCAGTGCACCTGGCTGGTTGTGCACTTTTGACAATTAAAAACACAAGTCACACTCAGACACACAAAACTCAGTGTTCCTTCTGAATGAAAAAAAGGAATCAGAAATGAGGAAAAAGGAAAGAAAACAAAAGGAGGCATTTTCAGGGAACTAAAACCTTATCTTCTTCTCTCATCCCTCTCTAAAATCTAAACAACTCGCGTAGATAAATAAGCTAAGTATTCAAAAGTTATTTCAGTGCGTTCGTTTTGACTAATTGCTGGGTTAGAAAAGAAGCTTCAAAAAGGTTGGCAGAGGCAATTTAGAGTAAATTTTACCATTGCCCTGGGGTGCTGATCCAAAATAATCGCAACCCCTTAATAGCCAAGCTGAGTTGTAGACAGGTTATTTTTATTCTAACAAGAGACTCTGGCACTGCCAAGGAAATCGTCTCTTTGGGAGAGGATTGCTTCTGTGGCTTGACCAGCAACAGTAATAAGTTTGGGGGGCCTCTAAATGAGAGTGTAGAAATGGATGACCTTGAATTCAGATGGGGAGAGAGGAGAGAAAATGGACAGAAACCAAAGACTCCCAAGATAACACGTCATGGAAATAAACAAAAGTCTACAGAAATTAAATGAGAGATAAAAGAAAGATCCCCCTAATGAACTGATTTTGAAATAAAATCATTTGGATTCTTTTTATGTTAAAAATATATGCAAGGTAGTTCTGTCTCTTTGGGAACTAAATTTCATGACTTTTTTTTTTTTTTTTTTTATTCCTAGAATATATAAGGGAGTGGATAGCAATGTATTAATTGCTTTCCAAAGTTTCAGCTATTCCTTGAGTTAAAAAAAAAAAAACTCATGTGGCTCTTGCCTAGGATTACAATCCTAGCATTCTGGGAGGCTGAGTTTGAGATCAGCCTGAGCAAGAGGGAGATTCCATCTTTACTAAAAATAGAAAAGTAGAAAAATTAGCCAGTGTGGTGGCCAGTGGCCTGTAGCTACTTGGGAGGTTGAGGCAGGAGGATCACTTGAGCTCTGCCAAGAGTTTGAGGTTGCTGTGAGATAAGCTGACGCCACAGCACTTTAGCCTGGGCAATAAACTGAGACTCTGTCTCAAACCCCTCCTCCCCAAAACCAATAAACCAGGAAATCCATCAAAATAATAGCAGTGGAAATGTTTCAGTAGATTATGGATTATCTTATTTTATTTTTAGTACTTTTTCCTTGTATTTTCCAAAAATTTCTACAATGGACACGTATTCATTTTATATAAACAGGTAGCATTATTAATAAACATGGTGGATTATATTTGGAGTGGCTGTCTTTCCACTGTTATACAAATTACGGACGTGGTAGAATTTAAACTAGAGAGAACTGTGACTATCTATTTCTCTTGCTCAATTTGAAGGTGAGGAAACTGAGGAACAAGGAGTTCAAGTCCAAGGTCACATAGCTAGTGCCCAAGAGATTGGGATCTAGTGTTTGGTAGCCACCAGATACATAGCTTTTGAGTTCTTAAAACATGGCTAGTCCTGGCATGTGCTGCAAGTGTAAGAAACACATTGCATTTTGAAGAATCTTTTTCTGCACGTATGAATGAATATAAAATCTCAGCAATTTCCATATTGATTGCAGGTAGCAACGATAGTATTTTGATATACTGGGTTAAAATTAATTTAACTTGTTTCTTTTTATTTGTTTTAATGTGGCTACCAGAAAATTTAAAATGACACACAGGGCTTGGATTCTATTCCTTTCAAACAATACTGGTGTAGAATCAAGAATACCAGTCTTATTTCTCAATCCAGTGTTTTTTTTTTTTGAGACAGAGCCTCAAGCTGTCACCCTGGATAGAGTGCTATGGTATCACAGCTCACAGCAACCTCCAATTCCTGGGCTCAAGCGAGTCTTCTGCCTCTACCTCCCAAGTAGCTGGGACTACAGGCGCCCGCCACAACACCCGGCCATTTTTGGGTTGTAGCCGTCATTGTTTGGCGGGCCGGGCTGGATTTGAACCCGCCAGCTCAGGTGTACGTGGCTGGTGCCTTAGCCCGTTGAGCCATAGGTGCCGAGCCCAGTGTTTTTTCCATATACTGCCTTGAAATGGAGAACATCAAAAGGTAAGAAGAAATTTATTTCTCCTCCTCTAGAAGTAGGTAATTAAACATAACTCAGAGTAACAATATTATTATTGATTTGATAATTATTATTTGTTTGAATATGAATAGTTTTTTATCTTTCTTAGCTAGTGGAAGTTTGTTTATTGCATGATCACATAGACATATTAGTGTTTAAGGATTTCCTTGAGGTTATTTTTTGTTGTCATGTATCATTAGCACCAGTGATCAAGTAGTCTTTCTTGCCTCCTCCTCCTAAAAGAAAAATCAGAACAACAACAAAAAACTTGGATTATAAAATCAAACTTTTAGCAAGGGAAATTAGTTTTAAATAATGGTTTATTACTCCTCATGTGATAAAGCAAACTTTCCTAAAGAAACCAACATATTCTCTTCCCCAATCTCTTTTCTCTCCCAATCCTCTTTATCTCCTGGCCATTTAGCAAAGCCATAGCTTATAACTTCCTTCCTCTCCCAAATCAGTTGACAGTATGACTGATTTTGGAAAAATAAATACTGATGTTCTTTTTTTTATTATTAAATCATAAACACATAGATAATGTATACATCAATGCATTTATGGGGTACAATGTGCTGATTTCATATAGAATTGGGAATGCTTACATCACACTGGTTAATATATACCTCATCTCGTTTACTTAATTATTGTGTTAGAGTATAAGACATTTATACTCTATACTTAATAGATCCCACATGTACCCTTACATTATGCACTGTAGGGTGATCCCACCATTCACCCTCCCTGGGTCTGACCTCCCCCCTCCTCTCCCATTCCCCTCCCTCCTTCCTTTATCCTGGGCCATAGTTGTGATCTATTCTTCATGTGAAAGTGTGAGTGATTGTAAGTTGGTTTCATAATAGTACTGAGTACATTGGGTATTTTTTCTTCCATTCTTGAGATACTTTACTAAGTAGGATACGTTCCAGCTCCATCCATGTAAACGTAAAAGAGGTTGCCCATTGTCTCCTCTACATTTTAATGTTGTAATGGAAGTCTTAGCCATCGCAGGCAATCAGGCAAGAGAAGGCGATCAAGGGTATACAAATAGGGCCAAAGGAGATCAAACTTTCACTCTTTGCAGATGATATGATTTTATACCTGGAAAACCCCAGGGACTCAACTACAAAACTCTTAGAAGTGATCAAGGAATATAGTAGCATCTCAGGATACAAAATCAATACTCCCAAATCAGTAGCTTTTATATATACCAATAATAGTCAAGCTGAAAAATCAGTCAAGGACTCTATTCCCTTTACAGTTGTGCCAAAGAAGATGAAATATATGGGAATTTACCTAACAAAGGACGTGAAAGATCTCTATAAAGAGAATTATGAAACTCTGAGAAAAGAAATAGCTGAAGATGTTAACAAAAGGAAAAACATACCATGCTCATGGCTGGGAAGAATCAAAATTGTTAAAATATCCATACGACCCAAAGCAATTTATAAATTTAATGCAATCCCTAGCAAAGCACCACCATCATACTTTAAAGATCTGGAAAAAATAGTACTTTGTTTTATATGGAACCAGGAAAAAACCTCAAATAGCCAAGACATTACTCAGAAATAAAAACAAATCAGGAGGAATCATGCTACCAGACTTTAAATTATACTATGAATCTATAGTGATCATATCAGCATGGTATTGGCACAAAAATACAGAGGTAGATATATGGAACAGAATTGAGAACCAAGAGATGAACCCAGACACTTATCATCTTTTGTTCTTTGATAAGCCCATCAAAAATATAAATTGTGTGAATTGGCTGGTGATTTGCAGAAGACTGAAACTGGACCCACACCTTTCACCATTAACAAAAATTGACTCTCACTGGATAAAAGATTTAAACTTAAGACATGAAACTGTAAAGATTCTTGGAGAGAGTGCAGGGGAAACACTTGAAGAAATTAGCCTGTGAGAATCCTTTATGAGGAGGACCCCCTGGACAATTGAAGCAATACCAAAAATACATTACTGGGATCTGATGTTCTTCTAAACATAAATATATATCTAACCCTGTCTTTTTTTTTTTTTTTTTTTTTGCAGTTTTTGGCCGGGGCTGGGTTTGAACCCATCACCTCCGGCATATGGGGCCGGCGCCCTACTCACTGAGCCACAGGCACCACCCTTAACCCTGTCTTAATTGCATTTCTGATAGAAGTTGTTTTTGCATTCTTATTGAGTTAGATTTAATTTGGAGAAGGCAGGACTTTCTAGACACAGCCACAGTGAACAAATTGCTGGGTCAGCCTGCCACCAAGAAGACATATCCCACATCATGCTCAAACATTCAGGCAGCTAAGCAGTGCAACTGCCTCTGTGTCCAGCACTGTGTGCTAAGTCCTACTGGGGAAAGGTTGGGGGTACAGATGAAGATGGCCCTGATCATTAGGATCTATGACTCAGGTAGAAAACAAGACTGAATCCCAAGCCATGTTGAAAGAGCAGTACCACCCAGCACTGAGGAATGTGGGGTAGTCTCTAAGAGCTGATAGGGAAAGGGAAACTCAAGAGTCTCAATCAGGGGAACTTGAGGGGATATAGGGAGGAGCTTGGACTTAGAGCTAGATTCTGAAAAAGATGGGGTACTTTTTTTTTTGAGACAGTTTCACTTTGTCACAGTCAGTAGAGTGCTGTGATATTATAGCTCCTAGCAACCTCAAACTCTTGGACTGAAGTGATCTTCTTGCCTCAGCTTCCCATAGCTGAGACTACAGGTGACAACCATAATGCCTGGCTATTTTTAGAGATGGGGATCTCACACTTGCTCAGGCTGGTCTTGAACTTCTGAGCTCAGGCAATCCACCTGCTTCAGCCTCCCAGAGTGCTAGGATTACAGATGTGAGCCACCATGCCCAGCCAGGATGGGTTACTATTTGAATGGACAAGTGAAGCAGAGAGGCAGTATGGACAAAGGCACGAAGTTGGGAGTTGAAGAATCACATTAGCCCCTAAGGGAGACCAATGGAAGATAAACATGAAAGCAAGAATCTTGTCTCTCTTGTTTATTGCCATTTACAGGTGCCTAGAATAATGTCTGACATATTGGAGACACTTAGTTTTGTAAATGAATGAATGTACTGCTACATTTTAAAAAGTACAGGAAGAACACAAAACGGATTGTCCCAGGGTCATTCTCTCTGGAGCAAAGAAAGGCAGGGCAAGCTTTGGGGGCCCAGTGATCAGCTCTGGGGGGATTAGGTGACGGATGACCAGCACTCTTAATGGGTAGCACACTACATCCAGAGCTGTTAGTGAAAGGTGGTGGGACAGTGACGATCCCCAGGTGCAGAGAAAACATCAAGCAAGGACTATTCAGATCTTGCTGGTGCAGAGCTCAAAACAGCGTTAGCTTCGCAGCTGATTGAGAACCCGTTGCTTTTACAGGGCTTCAAGAGGAGTTTGGCACGCGCTAAAAGGAGTGCTGAGAAATTGATTGTTTTACGTCAATGAAAATTAGGTATTGGCTCAGCGCCTGTGGCTCAACGGGCTAAGGCGCCAGCCACGTACACCTGAGCTGGCGGGTTCAAATCTAGCCTGGGCCCGCCAAACAACAATGACGGCTGCAACCAAAAAATGGCCGGGCATTGTGGCGGGCACCTGTAGTCCCAGCTATTCGGGAGGCGGAGGCAGAAGACTCGCTTGAGCCCAGGAATTGGAGGTTGCTGTGAGCTGTGATGCCACGGACACTCTATCCAGGGTGACAGCTTAAGGCTCTGTCTCAAAAAACAAAAAACAAAAAGAAAAAAAAGAAAAAAAAGAAAATTAGGGCTCGGTGACTGTGGCTCAACGGGCTAAGGCGCCAGCCACGTACACCTGCGTTGGCGGGTTCGAATCCAGCCCGGCCCCGCCAGACAACAATGACGGCTGCAACCAAAAAGATGCCGGGCGTTGTGGCGGGCGCCTGTAGTCCCAGCTACTTGGGAGGCTGAGGCAGGAGACTCGCTTGAGCCCAGGAATTGGAAGTTGCTGTGAGCTGTGATGCCACGGCACTCTCTCCAGGGTGACAGCTTGAGGCTCTGTCTCAAAAAAAAAAAAAAAAATAAGTAAATAAATTAAAAAAAATAAATAAAATTAGGTATTGAAAATCACCCAATCAGCAGTTGTCCCATCGGGCCCTTTCTGAGCCCACCACACCCCCTTTCATGCAAATGAGGTATTGAACTCTGACCAATCAGATGTCCTTCTGGGAATGTGTCTCCCTCCAGCTTCACAGTTAGCCTGAGGCTTTGAGTTGAGTTGGTGTCTTAGTTTGTGTTGCTATAGCAGAATAACGAAGACTTGAGTAATTTATAAGTAATTTATAAACAATAGAAGTTTATTTCGTATAGCACTGGAGGCCCAGAAGTGGTGACAGTATTTGTTGTCTGGTGCCGGCTACTCTCTGCTGTCATGATGCCCCCTTGCTGCATTGTCCAAAAGTCTGGATGCTGTTCCTATTTGTGAGGCTGTGCCCTCGTGACTTATTGGTACCAGTAATACCTCCTAAAACCTCACTTCTTAATATTGTGCATTGAGGATTTAAGTTTAAATTTAAATTTTGGGGGCGACATAAACTTTCAAACTACAGTGGATAGTGACCTGGTCCAGTTTGAAGGGTTGAAAAAGGGAGAGAGAGGCAAGGAAAATGAGCTGGGGAATGATCCCCCTTTTCCACCCATATTAATAGGCTTTGGATGCTAGGAGTCTTTTTAATTTAATTTAACTTAATTTAATTTAATTTAATTTTTTTTTTTGAGATGGAGCCTCAAGCTGTCACCCTGGATAGAGTCCCGTGGCATCACAGCTCACAGCAACCTCTAATTCCTGGGCTCAAGCGAGTCTC
>CAUYRH010178383.1:0-32738 GCA_963574655.1 Perodicticus potto
TGAAGTAAACATCAGTTGGGGGGGGGGGTAAATAATCTAATTTAAAATAAAATTTTAAATTCTTTCAAGAGGTAGTTCTTTATTTTTTTTGAGACAGAGCCTCAAGCTGTCACCCTGGATAGAGTGCCATAGCATCACAGCTCACAGCAACCTCCAATTCCTGGGCTCCAGCGAGTCTCCTGCCTCCGCCTCCCAAGTAGCTGGGACTACAGGTGCCCGCCACAACGCCCGGCCATTTTTTGGTTGCAGCTGTATTGTTGTTTGGCGGTCCCGGGCTGGATTCGAACCCGCCAGCTCAGGTGTACGTGGCTGGCGCCTTAGCCACTTGAGCCACAGGCGCCGAGCCCAAGAGGTAGTTCTTATTTTGTATTTAGAAACTGTCTATTTAAGTAACACACCACCAGATAAGTGTCCCCACAGAATTCAATCATGTAATCCTCATCTCTTTAAAGATAAAGAAACCACAACACAAAGGTAAAATGATAGCAAGCCTGTGGCAGGGGCAAGAGCTGAAGCAGTTTGTGTCTACAGCCTAGGTCCCAGCCACCACACTTTACACTGTCACAGTGAGGAACTGCGCCTTGTTTACATATCTAAGCAGCAGCGCCTGCTGCTATGGGAAACGGGGGTTAAACAGGGCACAGCACATAAACTCTGTGTGGAGTGGAATACAGTGAACAATCAGTTTTTACTCATACTGTTGCCACAATACTAGTCAAGAAAATAAAATCTCACATTTCAAAGCAAGACTGAAATAGTTCTTCCTTAATAAGTATGATGTACTCCAACACTCCACTCCTCCTTGGTACCACCCACTGGACAGATAAAATGACACAGAGCACAGGCCAGTCAAAAGATTCTCCTTCCCTCTCTTCATTTGCTGTTCCAAAGGACCCACTTGGACTTCAACCTCAGGCGATTCATAACTTACTTATCCCAGTTTGAAGACAAAGGTCATTTACAAGACTGCATCATTTTCAGGGCATGGTAATCAGCTCTCATGATTTAATATTTTCTTGGCGCAACATTTCGCCAACCCCAGTGATGACTGGTATGTCAGCCATTCTAAAGGATGATAAATGGGACTTAAGTAAGCAACCTTTTGGAAGGTATGCAAACTAAATAAATACTGCTGAGTAAGGACCGTTCAGCCAACTCCCTGGTCTGTTAGGTAAAGGGCAAAAGGACTGTGAAGGACAATACATTCATCTTTTGCACAATCAAAAAACAGATAAATAAATAAAACCAACCTCCACCAGTGGGTTGATTCCAACTTCCTCCTAGCCCCACATTTTGCTGAATAGTAACTAAAATAGATGAACTCCACAAACTTTTGAGTTCAATTTAACTGGTAACACAGTAACCCCTCTCGCCCATATAGCACTTTGTGTTTTTATTCAGAGAACCATCACATAAATGGCTTCTTAAACACAAGAAACAGCCTATAAAGTAATTCATTTACTTCAGATTCAGAAAAATCATGGGGTGAGCCTAATACATACTCTGGTTTCCTGACTCCTAATTTCCACTGCCCCTTTCTATATTAAACTACTGTTTTTCTGGGGGCAGAGGTGGGGGACAGTGAAGGCAGACCAAGCCCCTGGAAAGGCTGGTGGCAGAGTTTACTTTCTAAGTGTCTTTCATCACATTTTCTATCTACGTGTCCCAGGATTAACACTCAACCATGTATGGCTACAAAAAAATCAGTTTAAATTCAGACCCCACAATTTCCAAACTCAAAAGCAGAAGACACAGCCTGACAGGAATGTGTATTATGGACACAGGACAGAGAACAAAGTCTCAGATCCACCATCCACTATGGCAGAACCACCACCACCCTTGCCAGCCAGAATGCAGGAAAGCCCCCCAGCTACAGCGACCCAGGGCCTAGAAGTGCCAGCAAAGGGAAAGGGGGGGAGACAGCCCAAAAGAAAAGAGCCAAGTGGTGCTTCACCCAACACTGACAGTTCCAGTAAAACCCTCTCTACCCATGTACCCTACAGAGTTGTTTCTTTCCCCAAAAAGAGAACTAAACACTTGAAGGGCAAATAAAATAAGTAATGCAACAAATGCGCTCCTTTAGCTGAACTGCAACAGGAAGTATGCCTATATTTATTTAACTGTGGCTCTCCCCAATACTCAAGTTTACTAACTCAACTTTTACTCAGAGGTCAGATTTCAGAAACCTCAGCCCTCCAGAAGCAGGAAGCAAAACAGACCTCCAAGCACAAAAATAGCTGTCCCAAATCCCTGGGTCTGCACGCACTGCACATCACAGAGGGGTCCTGCTCTCAGAACATTCTGGTCCCTCTATAATGAAGGTACACACTGGGTTCCTACTGACAGCAGGTGAAAAGCAGCAGATCGGGGCAAGGACAGAGAGAAGACAAGAGAAGGAAGGCTGGTCCCCAGAGGCCCTCCGCTGTGGCAGCAAATTTCTCCACTCCCAAGCAACCCCCAAGGACACAAGACATCCTGACAGCAAAAGAGAGGACATGCCTGCCACCCCCAAGAGTGAAGTCTGAAGGTGCTATGCTGAAATAATAAAGATCTATGCCCAAAACAGGACGTGCCCCTGACACAAAGGGCTCTGGAGCCCACCCCCTAATCCCCCTCCCCTGTGTCACCTCAGTAACCTCCTTGCAGTTTTTGTAGTCCCCCAAATGGTGGCAGGCTGGGGCTAGCTCCCACCAGAGAGCAGGAAAGCAGGGGCAGCAGGACCCCACAGGGTTCCCCCATCATGAGGACCTGTGCAGAGACACACTGGAGTAACCGACCGGGCAAGAAGACCCTTAAAGGCCCCTAACTGTTTCAGCCTGAGTCCCCGTCCGTCTCAAACCCCTCTTTTTGGTTTAATTCTGAGAACAGGTTTCTGACAAGGAAGTTCTCTGAGTTCCCTGACTCCCTAGCAATGTCTAAACACAATGATGAGAAACTTACCTCAACCTCCCTAGCTAAACAATGGTAAAAACTCACTCAAGCAGAGATTCCCAGGAAACTGAGTTCCCAGGTACTGGGCTTTCCAAGTTGTCCCCATGGTTACTGAGTTACCCCCCCTGAGCCAACTACCTGACTGTGACTCCGCCTTGTAACCCACCATGTTTTGCTTTTGTACATGCTTGCTTTGCCACATCAGCACAAAAAGGTAAAAGGCTGCCTGCATTTCTCTTAGGGGCCGTTTGCCTTTCGTGGGGCAGCGGTCCGTCTGTGCAGATGTAACCACCTGATTTGGCCGTTTGCCTTTTGGGGGCAGCGATCCGTCTGTGCAGATGTAACAACTTGATTTAGCCATTTGCCCTTTGGGGGCGGCGGTCTGTCTGTAAAGATGTAATAAATGACCACCTGATTTGGGCCATCTGCCTTTTTGCAGCGGCCTCCCTGCGCAGGAGTAAATAAAATCACTTCTGATTTGTACCCAAAGTGGGGGTCCTTATTTTTATGGGTGGTCTCAGTTACAACAACACCCCAGCTCCTGCTGATGGGAGCTGTAAACTCACTGGCTTACATTTAAGGACTGCCGTCAAAATAGCTGGCCAGTGCCTCATGTCTGTAATCCCAGCACTTTGTGAAGCCAGGGCAGGACGATCATTTGAGGCCAAGAGTTCAAGACCAAGCTGGGCAACACAGCAAAACCCTGTCTCTACAAAGAAAAGAAAAAATTAGCCAGCCTAGTGGCACTGACCTTAGAATACCAGCTACTAAGGAAGCTGAGGCAGCAGGATCGCTCAAGCTCAGGAGTCTGAGGTTGCTGTGAGCTATGATCATACCACAGCACGTCAGCCCGGGCAACAGCAACAAGCTGCCCAACCTAGCTACGACTAGTCGTCGGCTGTCCACATGTATCTTCCCCAGGTAAACCATACACGTGCATCATACAAAAGAAACTTTACTTCTGGGTCCTTTTCTTGATCCTAGGCTTGAGAACAGCAACAATGTAAACTGGCAAGTGTGAACGTACAGGCCCTAATTCCGAATCAGTTACACATTGTGGAACACAAGCTTAAAAATAACTATGAAAGGGTGGCTCCTGTGTCTCAAAGGAGTAGGGCGCCGGCCCCATATGCCAGAGGTGGTGGGTTCAAACCAGGCCCTGGTCAAAAACTGCAAAAATAATAATAACTATGAAAGATATACTGGAGGTGGCGGGTTCAAACCTAGCTCCGGCCAAATACTGAAAAAATGATAATAATAAATAAAATAAAATAAAATAAAAACTATGACGGGACTGCCAGTAAAAGCCGTCAAATGAAAGACACATTCACAGTGCTCTCCTCCGGGCCACGGTGAAATGGATAAAAGAATGAAAATATAACAAAAGTAGGAAACAGCTCTAACCCTAAACCACAGGTAACAGACACTACGTGCTGCACACACGGAAACCAGCAGCAGACTGAGGAAAGCAGAGCATCAACAGCCACAGCTCTCCAGGCCCTACCCGAGGGCAGGGAACTCTGAAACTGAGGAATGTGAGGAGTCATGAGCATGCAGGGTGGCAGGTACTGTCCCTGTAGGGCCCCTGTTCCCTACCACAGAGCCACCTGGGAGGCCTGGTTGACAATGTCATCTCTGCTCCCTGAACCAGGAGAGGAAAGCTCCCCACTGCTGACCAGCGCACCCGCACCGTTCATCTGCCACCCAGTGAGCAAGGGCCTCTCGGGGAGCCTCACAGCCTCCACCTGGAGGGCCTCATCACTCCCGGCAAGAGCAAGAGAAGCAGCAGACTCAAGAGCAGGCAGCCCGGAGTGCCAGAGCTCAGATCCAACCTGTGGTGGGCAGAGCCCCCCCAGAGGGCTCCTGCCCCTCTGTCCCTATAGCAGGCCTGGCAAGCAAAATGGCAGGTCCAGACAGAACTGGCCTCTTCAGGGGGCCTCATGAGCCAGAAGGATCCACAGAGGCGTGCGGACAGGCCTATAAAAGAAAAGAAGGCAGTGAAAAAGAAAGAAAATAAGCAAAGGGGAAATATTTCCAAATCCCCAAGGGAGAGGAGAAACAGTTCAGACAAATACTTTTCTCAATTATCAAAAAAATCAAAGAAAATTTGGATTTTTAAATCTCAAAAGAACATTAACACAGTTGGAGGTGAAGACAATAAAAATTACCAAGATAAAAATACCACATTAAAAGCGGCAAAAAGAGACTGCAGAAAACAATAAAAGAACAGCCTATACCTAAAAAATAAAAAAAAAAATGGCAGAGCTAAAAAGATATAAAAGTGACCAGATAAGATGCTACCTATGGAATCAACAGAGACTCTGTAGGTATTATCTACTGTACCTGAAAATGAAAATAAGGAAACAGCAAAAATTCCACTCCTGGGAGTCTACCCCAAAGAAATAATGAGACAAGTAGAAAGATTCATATGTTCACTGAAGTTTTACATAATGTTTTCAAAACTGCAAACTACCAAAGTAGACATCAATGCAGCATTGCAGGAATTAATTCTGTTTTGGTTAGGGGGTGGGTCATTCATAAAACACATTCACAGAAAAAAATTCGATACACTCGAAAATGTTTAACTGGCTATCTACTTATTTCTCTAATCTATGTTTTTCTGTACTGTCCCAATTGTTAATCCTACTTTACAAATTTATACTTTAGAAAAAACAGAGCTCCAACATTTCCATTTTTAATGAACACACAAGCAGATAACAAATACCAGATATAACTTCAGGAAGATTTTGCATTTATTCTAGAATTGAACCATTGCCTATTTGAGGTCAGTTAGTAGATAACTCTAAGCTACTACCCAAAATCAATCTGAACCATAATAAAAAAGCTAAACACAGCAAATGTCCTTCTGTTTTAAAAATCCTGAACGATATTATACCAAACAATATATTACAGCATTACTTTTCAACAATATTCTCCATAAGGAAAACCAACAATGAAAATATAAAAAAGAGAAATCTGAAAGTTTCAAGAAAAAGTAAGTTATCTTAAGACTCATTAAACTTCCAAAGCTAAAAACAGAAGTTTAAAGAAATTGGAAAATCATGAGAATGTCTTAAGATACGGATATATTTCAATACTTTTTATTTCAGATTAATATGGGGGTACATACAATTAGGTTACATAGTTTGCTTCTGCAGGGCCAAAGTCTGAAATGTAACTGGGAAGTGTGCAATATACCTGCTGGGTGGGAATTTACCACCCCCTTCCCCACC
Source organism: Perodicticus potto (assembly GCA_963574655.1). NCBI lineage: Eukaryota > Metazoa > Chordata > Mammalia > Primates > Lorisidae > Perodicticus > Perodicticus potto. The sequence continues at coordinate 6,165 of CAUYRH010178383.1, forward strand.
AACTCGAGCTTCCTTGAGTTCTTCCTCATGTGCACCTGGCAGGTGTTAATCTACTAGTTCCAATTTAATACTGAGTACACGTAGTGTTTGTTTTTCCATTCTTGAGATAGTTCACTCAGGAGAATGGTCTCCAATTCCATCTAGGTTGTTACAAGCAATACTATTCTTAAAATCTTTGTCATTCTAGGTTTCCCAAAAGAAGGATGAAAGAACAGAAATAACCCAGCTACTCAGGGCGCTCAGGCAGTACTGATTGAGCCCAAGTATATAAGGCTGCAGTGAGCTATGATCACACCACTGCAATCCTGCTTGAATGTCAGAGGGGGACCCTGTCTCAAAAAATAAAATAAAAAGAAGGAAAGAAATAACTTGTGATATATGAAATTATTCAATTTAAAAGATAGCAAACAAAACAATCATTGTGGCAAAAGCTGAAAAGGGGGCCAAGGGCCAGCTGATGCGTGCAGACAGTGGAGGAAGCAACACCACTACAGGGCATGAACACCTTCTCCCAAAGGCAGGGTTATCCTACCAGGTCTGGTGACCAGTTTGGGCAGGTCTCAAATGGCCTGGCCCATCAATGAAGACACCCCACCCACACACTCCTCACTTTCAAAGGCCTACTTACTTTGTGCCAACTAAATGTTACAGAAAACATTTAAGTGATTCACTTTAAAAGACTTTTTTAGTTTGGGGTGCTTGCTGTAAGCTGTCTCTCTGCATTTGTACTGAGATACCTCCTGACCACAATTCATATAATAGCCTGCCATGGATGGAAATGCCAGATTAGGAGGAAAAATCTATAAATATGAAAACACAACTCAGTAACCTTGGCCTATTACCAGCTCTTCGTGGCCAAGTCAACAACCTGGAAAAATGCTCATGTACAAGTATCTTTTCTCTACCTTCATCTCACAGCCTCAATCACCAAATCCACTCTCTAATAAACTGATCCCAAGCTTCAGCAGAACTACAGAGCAATCCCCCAGTCCCTCAGCCTTCTTTAAGAACTCTACTGAAAGAGAGTTCTCCAGTCCAGTACACAAATCCTCTCAACAACCTGACGAGGTGTGAAGAACAGAACCGAGTCACCAGGCAGACACAGGTGAGTTCAAATCCATCCCCACCTCTTACTAGTTACGTCTCTAGGCCTCTGGCTACTCATTTACAAAAACAGGAAAATGCATACATATTATAGTTTCCCTGGGGATAAAATAAGAAAATATAGTTAACTATATTCCCTTGTTCCCATGATAGTATGAGCAGCAGCCTTGGCTGCATTTTATTCTGAGTAATAATCGCCACTGTTACCAATAATAGTTGAATCACAGACGGACGACAGGTGCACCCAATAAATTTCAACTAATGGCTGACTATGGGGAGTTAAGTCATGCAAGTGATAAGGAGCTGTCCCCTCTCAAGGGTTTACCCTCAAATCACACACCTGACCATGCATACATTTCACTATTCTTCTTGTGTCACATCTTTCTCTATGAAAAATGAATAAACTGCTGAATCCACTGTATGGCCTTCAATAGGCACATGGTTCTCTCAGGCAAACCTTTAAGTAGCAATAAATAAAGACGCCCCCAATCATTACGGTCAGGTAAAGACAACAGTCATGATTCAGAGGCCCTCTGCAATTGGAATGTTGCTAATACAAACCCCACCAGCAACTCTATCCTGAGATCATGTATTGTGAGTAATATACTGTAAAGCACCAAAAGTTTCAGTTAAGAGAATTTTGTCTTCTGACCATTTGAAACACATGCAACTAATTACCACTAGGCTTGTACAAGTTCCTCCATTAACCTAATGCAGCCGTCTTAGTCTGTGCAAGTTGCTGTAACAAAATACCTTAGACTGGGTCACTTTTATAGACAACTTATTCCTTACCAGTTCCAGATAATGAGAATAAAAGTGCTAGCAGATCTATTGTGTAGTGAGGGGCCATTCATCACAGATGGCACTTCCTGTCCTCACATGGCAGAAGGGCAAACAAGTTTCCTTGGACCTCCTTCATAGGGCACTAGTCCCATTTTTGAGGACGACTCACCACTTATCACCTCCTAAAAGCGCCACCTCTAAAATGCTATTCCACTGGGATTGGGGCAGACACAAACATTCAGATCACAGCAGCTACCCACCTCTTCCCTGCCCGACCCTGCTTGGTGTAACCTCGGGCAGCAGGTAGTCACATCTTACATTACTTTAAATGTAATGATCCCAAATTTTCTATAGGAACCTCACTTCCCAGGCTGGTCTTCTACAGCACACTATTAACTCATTCATATCACTTATTTACAGTGGCTAGAGTTACAACGCTGCACGTTTCCCTTTCATAGCTAAATACTCTCATCAAGATTTTCAACCTAGTTTTTGACACATCACTAACACTGTTAGTCACTTACCACTGAGGGAATTCTTCAGAAAGAGTAGATACTTTGTTTCTTCTTTTCTATTTTGAACAGGGGTAGCCTCTTTCATATGGTTTTTCTTCCTTCTCAAAAGACAAGCCATCAGTAACCACCACCGAAGTCCAACTGTGCTTCCTAATACAAACACTGGTCCCCCACAAAGCTGAGACACAACCATTCTTCTCCCTGGAGGGGAGAAGCCCTAAAGCTCCTGGCTCAAAGGTAAAAAATGTTCATCTGCATGTTATTTCCCATAAACTTTCCTGTGTAGTTCCAGATGCCTGACTCCAAGTATGCAAAATAAAATGAGACCTTTTATACATCCTACTGCTTCAAGTATATTCAATCCAATACTTTAACACAAAAGGAAAAAAAAGGAAATGTTCTGAATCAATTTCTGAATTGCTCATTAATCAAATTCTAAATCAAGTTGAGGGTTCAGTTCAACATTAAGAGAAATACAGCCAGGCATTGTGGCGGGCACCTGTAGTCCCAGCTATTCGGGAGGCTGAGGCAAGAGAATCGCCTAAGCCCAAGAGCTGAAGATTGCTGTGAACTGTGACACCACTGCACTCTACCGCGGGCAACAAAGTGAGACTCTGTCGCAAAAAAAAAAAAAAGAAGAAAGAAAGAAAGAAAAATACATACGTACACACACACAGTGACCTGCCTATAAAAATCAAGACGTACCTAGATTTCCCATCTCTCCTTGTTTCCTATCCCTCAAGCAAATCAGAAGTAAGAGACAACTCGGTGCCCATAGCACAGTGGTTACGGAGCCAGCCCCGTGCACGGAGGCTGGTGAGATTGAAACCGGCCCAGGCCTGCTAGACAACAGTGACAACTGCAACAAAAAATATCCAGGTGTTGTGGCAGGTGCCTGTAGTCCCAACAAGTTCGTAGGCTGAGGCAAGAGAATTGCTAAAGCCCAAGAGTTTGAGGTTGCTGTAAGCTGTGATGCCACAGCTCTCTACCCAGGGTGACACAGTGAGACTCTGTCGAGAAGAGAGAGGGGAGAGGGGAGAGGAGAAGAGAAGAGAAAGAAGCTAAGAGGTCACTAAGTCTCTTTTAGGGTTGGTCTGAAACCCAATCCATCAAGGGGACACCACCCAACTCGACACCCACATTATGCTTCCTCTCTCTCTCTTTCTGTAGTCCTTTTATCCTACTCCAAACTCAATCTTTCTAATACCTTCTTTCTCATTATTATTTTTCCTCTGTGCTGGTTACCCCAAACTACAGTCAATTCAATAACAGGCTCTATCTCCCCACAATGCCCTTTAAGAATTGGTTGAATGGCTCGGCGCCTGTGGCTCAGCGGGCTAAGGTGCCAGCCACGTACACCTGAGCTGGCGGGTTCGAATCCAGCCCGGGCCCCCCAAACAACAATGACGGCTGCAACCAAAAAATGGCCCAGCGTTATGGCGGGCGCCTGTAGTCCCAGCTATTTGGGAGGCAGAGGCAAGAGACTCACTTGAGCCCAGGAATTGGAGGCTGCTGTGAGCGGTGATGCCACGGCACTCTATCCAGGGTGACAGCTTGAGGCTCTGTCTCAAAAAAAAAAAAAAAAAAGAATTGGTCAAATACCAGCTCAAATGCTGCCTCTTCCAGGAAGGTTTCCTGTCTTTTGCCCACTCTGTGGCACCCCCTGGTTAACATCCCCCTACACTACCCAAAGCTGGGCTATGCATCTCCCCCAGGCTCTGCCACAGCATGTTAGACACAGCAGACACTCAGTGCATCTCTGCTGGAGAAGAAGTATCCAGTTTCCAGGAGTCTGAAAAGCACTGGAGTGCTGGCAAAAATTGGATTGCTTGAGGGGTCTTGGTAAGAGGTTAGACACATTTCTGATGGAACTGCTTCAGTGAGGAAGGGGGCCTTCCCAAGCCTTCCCCTCAGTTCTAATAGATGGTGAACAATCCCTTGCAATGAAGGTAACCAAGGGGTCCTCACCCTCAACCTCAGTTACCTGTAGGTAATTAAGTCACACAATTCTGTATTGGGGCGATTTGTTTTACAATTAGTCATATGTTCCCCCTATGGTATCTTTTAAAAATAAACTATATAATAGGTCAATTTCTTTTTTCTGCTAGGTCAATATTTTTTAAAGGAATCTTTATGTTGGGGGGGGCACCATATAGTATTTTCCCCTCCTAACAACTCCTAACAGTTCCCCACTGGAATAGAAAGGGACACAGACCCTAGGTACCAAACCAAGGTCAGAACCATGAGAAAAGCAAAGTCAGCAGGGGCCGCAGGCGGGAAGGGCACAGAGACAAACCACCTGCAGAGGCTGCGGGGTGCCTGTGCACCCCCGGGGCTAGATCCTCCTCCTCCTAACCCACCTGCAGAGGATCTAAAAGGATCATTTAAGGGAGTCACACCAGAACAGGAGAACTCACACAGGGAAGGAGGTACCCCATCCTCAGCAACCACACTTCGTTTCTGACTTACCAGCTTTGCAGGTGGCTGCCCAGAGCACCTGAGAAACCCCAAGCACCCAGCCTTTATAACAACACACTGAACCACAGCAACCAGGCTCACAGCGCCAGGCAAAACTGCCGTGCAAGTCAGAAACTCAAGAAGCCAACAAGGGGAAAAAAAAAATACAAGATATAGAAAAACACTTCAGTAGAACCAAATTGGCATGTTCTTTAAAATACCTCACTGAGGTCCAGCTTGGTGGCTCACATCAGTAATCCCAGCACTTTGGAAGGCCAAGGCGGGAGGATCACTTCAAGCCAGGAGTTTGTTACCAGCCTGGATAACATAGTGAGACCCTGTCTCTACAGAAAAGTAGAAAAAATTAGCTGGGCTTGGTGGCGCATGCCTGGTTGCAGTGAGCTATGGTGACAACCCTGCACTCCAGCCTGGGCAACGAAGCAAGATGCTGCCTCAAAAACAAACTCACTGATTCTGAGGGCAGTGAAACTATTCTGTAAGACACTATGACAATGGGTACATGTCACCATACATTTGTCAAAACCTACAGAATAAACACCACCAAGAGTGAACGCAAACGTCAACTGTGAACTTGGGATGATAGTGACACATCACTAGAGCAGCATCTTCCAGCTTTTAGCTCACGTCACACTTCCACTTGAACCTATAAACTTCCACAGCACACTTAAATTACGTAGATCCAAAAACAGAATTTAAAAAATAGACTTACTTCCTTTGAACTTCTTTTGAAAATAACTATCTTCAAATTTTTTTCATAGCACACCTAAGATCCTCTCGTGACACACTGTTTGAAAGTCACTGCAATAAAGGTTCATGAACTGTAACAAACATCCCCCTCTAGAGGGATGCTGCCCCCGGGAAGGCAATGCAGGTATAGGATCAAAGGATATATAGGAAATCTAGGCACTTTACATTCAGTTTTGTTGTGAACCTAAAACCACTCTTAAAACAAGTCTATTGAAAATAATAATAAAGGACAATGCAGTACACTGAGCTCCACAGAGACAGGGTGAGAAGCAGGCAGCTCTGGGGTACTCTGCCTTACTGAAGAAAAATAACCAAACACAGGCAAAGGACAGACCCTAGGAAGCTGAGAGGCAAATGGCATCATTCACATTCTTTGTGCAAACTTGCCTGGAGGAGCACAACCAGCAGCTTGGAAGCTTTTGTCAACTTCTCAAGAGTTTTCTAAGAACTGCTCAGAGAGGGAGACCATGTCTGTTAAAGAGAAGAAAATCTGAAGACAGAGCCCATTAGGAAAGAGAAGCGAAAACCTATAGTCCTCCTACATGGGAAATGACAAGTTCAAGGATCCCGAAGCACCTAAAAGGCCTCCCCAGACTCCATCTCCTTCTGAGTAACACCCCAGCCCATCCCCTGGTGACACTGCAAAGCCAAATCACAGCAGCCTGTGGAAAGGAGGCCACGAGGCTGGTGAAAGGCACAGCAGGTCACCACTGCATGTCGATTAAGGAAAGCTTAAAGCAGCAGCTAAAACAAGTGCCAAGGCCAAAAAAGCAAGTAAAAAAAAGGACAAGGAGAAAGATGAAGAGTAAGCAGAGAAATACAAAGATGAAGAAAATGAAGAGTAAGTAGCCAGGGAGTTGTGGCGTGCACCTCTCCCAGTGCTCAGGAGACTAAGGTGAGAGAATCTCTTGAGCCCAAGAGGTTGAGGTTGCTGTAGCTATGAGGCCAAGGCACTCTACCCAGGGGGACAAAGTAAGACTCTGTCTCAAAAAAAGAAAAAGAAAAAAACTGCCCACTTCCTACACCTATTAGCCTCTGGTTCTTACGTAGATGTTTGCCTTTCTCTAGAGAAGTACGTTCCTCACTATATACTTGACTGGATGCCATGGCTGACTAAGAAGCTGACTCCAGAATTAAGGCCCCACTCAGGAAGAACTCTACCTTTCCTGGCTCCTCTCTCCCAGTCAAGACCAGGATGCAGACTGGCCAGAGCCCCATCCCTCCTACCACAGAGATGGTCCAGGGCTAAAGACACCACCTAAGCCAGGCCAATAGGCACCTAAGAATCTGTCCTAGAGCTTTTGAGAAAGAGACCCTCTCCCCACCCATAGGATCACTTAAGGAAAGCTGGGTGCTTCTGGTGGCAAGTTCTCAACACATACCTGAGAAGTGAGCCACCAGCACTGGCAGAAGCCCTCCGAGGCCTTTGTGTGCCACACACTGGGCACCTTCTCAGCGGCATGAGCAACTGAATCTCCCTTTCTTCTTTTTCTTTAAACTAGTTGAGATTGTCATTCTCTTGCCTACAACTGAAAAAAAGGAAGGAAGAAAACCCTACAACACAATGAGTATTTCCCTCAATAAAGAGTGTTGGGTTTTTTTTGTTTTTTTTTGTTTTTTGGCCGGGGCTGGCTTTGAACCCGCCACCTCCCAATATGGGGCCAGCGCCCTACCCCTTGAGCCACAGGTGCCGCCCAATAAAGAGTTTTAATAACAGACAGATTACGCCATCCACCTTGGGCAACAGTAAAACCACAGGGTAAATGCAGCACAGGAACCCCAGAATCATCCTCCCGGGTTAAAACGAAAGCTTGTTTGGTTTAATTAACCCAGAAGCTTCAACCCTCATCTTTCAAGTATAACCAAAGATGAGATGCTTAAACGACAGCCTTGCTAAATTCTTCTATCTAACTGACTGGAAAGTTACTGTATGACCCACCTCAGGAGTGGCATCTGCTAAACCGCATAGGAGATTTAGAGTCAAAATGAAGTACTGTAAAAACCTCGATAGTTGGTCACCTCCCTACATGGACCACTCCTTAAGTTGACCTAATTTTCACATGTGCACCACAAGCACACATCGGTATAACAGGCCTAGTTCCTTATGTTGACCACTTCTATAAGTTGACCAATTTGTTCCAAGTCCCTTGGGTGGTCAACTTACAGAGGTTCTACTCTTGTATGTGTTTACGTATTGTATATATTAGCTACGTGGAGCTCTGACATGATTAGACTAAATCTTTTTAAAAAGAAACTCAGCCAGGTACAGGGGTTCAAGCCTGTAATCTCAGCACTTTGGGAGGCCAAGGCAAGAGGACAGCTTGAGGCTTAGAATTAGAGCCTGGGCAACATACATGAGATGGACATGAGATGTCTCTCTATAAAAATAAGAAAAATCAGCCAGCTGTGGTAATACACACCTGTACTCTCAGCAACTCAGGAGGCTGAGGCAGGAGGATTACCTGACCCTAAGAATTTGAGGCTGCAAAAAGTTCTGATCATGCCACTATACTCCAGCTTCAGGAACAGAGTATGACCCTACCTCAAAGTAAATAATATTATAAAAAACTCATCTAAGAAATGAGTTATTCTTCACTTACAGACAGCCAGCTCATAAACCACTCCCACTGATAAACTAGCTGCCCACGGTGATCCTCCCACCCCACCCAGCTACCCTGAAAGCCAAAACCGTTGCTAGTTCAGAGCAGAACTCACGGATGAGCAAGTAAAGTGAGGTGGGGTAGCCAGGAGCTATAAGAAGTGAGATCTGAATCACAGACTCCTCCCTTTTTAATCACCACCCTCTACAGAAGGACCACACCCATCCCCATGTTGCTAACAGCCATGGAAAACCTGATTAATCAATCACCAGCTTAAGTCCCTATCCTGGACTTTCTGCCCAGCTCCAGACCCATGCATACAACCACCTGTCCATTTCCTCTACACACATAAAAGTCCACTTGCCTGAAATATGCAGGATTCCGTATCTACACAGGATTGTCCTCCTCACTAGTCATTCACCCACACCAAGCCAGAACCCTGGAGCTAGCCCAGGACTCCACCTGCCTCGTTCACCATCCTCCTGACGCATCCACTGATGCCTTGGCATCAGCTATCACCCAGCAACAGCAATGGTCTCTCACTGAGGGACCAGCCCAACCACTGTCCTGTCAAAACCCCAAGTGGTCTCATTTTGGCACTTGAAACTTTCCCAGGAATCTCACATCACTAAGTAGGCTAAAACTCAAAGCCCTCAGCACAGGCTTTGGGGATGATGAGGCATTCCAGGACCAGATGAGTGAGCAGATACCATCAGTCCGGGACTATGTCTTCAACTTCATGCCTCTTGTTCTCCTTCCTCTCCCTTTAAGTCCAGCAAAAATGAATTCCTTGTACTTTTCCAAACACCACGTGCTATTTAAAGACTCCATGCATTTAAACATTTGAATCTGTCTGGATGCCCTCTGCCTTTAAACTAAATTCTTCTAGAACACAGTTAAAGCTTCATTTCCTGTATTAATCTTCAGGGCGCCGCCTCTGGATATGTAATTAGTTCCTCGACTGTGCTTTCGGGCCTTATGCCCCTATAAATACATTCCACTCACTGAAACATATGCCACACATGTGCTTCTGCTTCTGGACGGTGAGTTCCCTGCAGACTGAGCTATTATTTAACAGCTGTCTGATCCCAATGCCAGCCCATATCAGACAAGTGACAGACTCCTCTTCAACTCAAATCATCTCCTGTATCCTATATTGCCTGACAGTCTATTAATTATCTTTTTAGAGCAACACACATCCTTGCTTCCCATAATTAAGAGAGACTACTACTTTTATGAACTAGTATGAATACCTCCCCAGTATCTAGCTAATCAATTTCAAAAGAAGTAACCCAGTTTCCCCTGGAAGCGGTTGCAGAGGAGAGGGAATAGAGAAATGTGGTCAACACAAGTGCCAAACAGTGTCAGGAGGGCACGAAAGGAATGCAAGTCACAGTGAGGTCTGGCACAGCCCAAAACGCCAATCTGAACCACCCAGAAACAGTGCATGGGACTAGTCTTGCATCCAGAAACAAAGAAAATTCCTCCTCCAACCCTTTCTTATACAAATATGCTTGCTGCCTCAGGAACTTAACTCTAGAGCTCTTTTAGCTCCCTTACACTTTGGGGAAAGTCTAAGGTAAAAGGCCTTTGTAGCCTTGACTCACAATTGCTGCTTATAAACTAACTGCTATAAGAAAAACGTACTACTTTAGTTTGTGTTTGTTTGTTTGTTTGTTTGAGGCAGTCTCATTTTGCAGCCCTGGGTAGAGTGCTATGGTATGTTAATAGCTCACACCAACCTCAAACTCGGGCTCAAGAGCCTAGAGTCAGTCAGGAAAGCAGAGGTTCTGCTGTCTGGAGTAATGCTTGCTAGCGCACTAGCACACGCTTTAGCTCGCTCCATCACACATAGTATGTATGGGCCCCAATCCAGGTGTAGTGACCCCTGTTCAGAACACAACTGGGCACTGATGGGGATGGAAGGAGGAGGAGAAGTCATTTTTTTCTTTGTCCAAAGCAGAAGAAAACAGCAAGGTTATTCTTCATAACAGCAGAGCCCAACAAGAATGTGTTCTTCGTTGAAACTCTTCTGTCCGAACGATTAAAGGAAGAACCGAAGCTGGTCAGAAGGACAAAAGCAGGATAATCACCATGAACACTGTATGGAAATGTGGGATAGAATGATGCAGTTCTGAATGGAAAACAACATAAAAAGTGCAGCTGCAGGACGGCTGCAAATACTTTAAGATATGTGTATACACAGACGACTGGAAAAATACACAAAATAGAAAACAGCCATAATCAAGTAGGGCAATTTTAGATGCTTTTGCTTTTAAAATAATTTAATGCGATGCAGTGAGGGTATTTTTCTGGAGGAGGGGGTTCCCATTTCCACAGTCTTCCCCATTTCTCGTTATTCTTTAATTCACAGACAACAGGGCCTGGGTAGGAAATGGGCTCCCGGGGCTCAGATAAGCAACTCCAGGTGCTTCTGGTGGTTTTCAAAGGGAATTTCTTTTTGTTGTTGTTGTTGTCCTGGGTAGAGTGCTGTGGAGTCACAACTCATTGCAACTTCAAAACTCTTGAGCTAAAGCGAGTCTCTTGCCTCAGCTTCCCAAGTAACTGGGACCACAGGCACCTGCCACAACATTTGGCTATTTTTAGAGACAGATCTCACTCTGGCTCAGGCTGGTCTCAAACCTGTGCAGTCCACCCACTTTGGCCTCCCACAGTGCTAGGATTACAGGTGTGAGCCACCTCTCCCCACCCAAAGGGAATTTCAAAAACAGCCTTATTTGACTGCTATACCTAATACCTTAAGAAATCATCTGGGCGGCACCTGTGGCTCAATAGAGTAGGGTGAGGGTCCCATATGCCAGAGGTGGCAGGTGCAAACCCAGCCCCGGCCAAAAAAATCAAAAAAAAAAAAAGAAAGAAATCATCTATGCAACAGGCCATGTATAAAAATATGGAGCATTTTATCATTTTTTAAAGGCTTAAAATACTTTAATCTTAAGTAACTTTCTACTCCAATTTTTTTCAAATGCTAAGGGTAAAAACTATTCCTCTTGGATAGGCAGAGAAGAAAGATAATTTCTGATCAGGAGTCCTACAGGACAGGTTTCTTTTAGGGTTCTTATAAAGGCATTTTACAAAGAAGAGAAAATCAAGCATTTTATATGAATGGGGCAGGCATGGCCTCTCTTGGCCCTGGAGGCTTGAGAATGGGGTGGAATGTTATAAACTGGGGGGAGGGGGCGCACCATTTGTTCCACATAAACAGTGAGGAAGAAATCAGGTACGTTAACTGAGGAAACTGCTTAAACTGTGCGATCACTTTAAAATATAACTCAGTTTCACACCTCAGGTGGAAAAGAAATTCCATCCCACAACAACTGCAGGCTGGCACCAATGCCCCAGGTCAAATTGAGGAGTGTGTACTGAAACTACAATCCGAGTAGATGTGACAATTCAGTACTATCCTCGGTATTTATTCTTCAGAGATAATTGCAAGCAGTCTGTGGAAGCAGGCCAGGAAATGCAACCAGTTTCACTTCCGGAAGAATGTGTAGAGAAAGGCATTCTGAACCACTCGAACTCTTTTTCAGGAAGACTTTAGATTCTTCATTAACAATGGGAAGGCCAGGAGCCCAAATCCCACGTCTACCCCCTAAGTCTGTATACTGTGCCATTTACCCTTACATTTGAAAAAAAAACATATAAACACTTTCTAATCCCTCATGTAATGAGCTGTAACAAACCCCAGAAAAATTACAATGCACTTAAAGCAAAACTCAAGACCAAAATAAACCTAAAACCCTCAAATAAGAAAGTATGGTAAGACCGAAGTCTAACTAATTCCAGTACACACTAATAAAAGCCTGCATTATTAAGATAAAGTGGAGGAGGCTCATACAGATATACAGATCAGTTCTGAATTAAAAATTAAATCAACTATTCATACAGAAAAGTCCTGACATCCCAAACATTAAGGCTACTAGTCTGGAATATTTTTTCTAATTCTGAAATATATGTATATGATATCTGTAGTTTAAAGTATTAAACACAACAGATACCAAGAAAAGAAAATCTATTTTGACCAAAGAGTCCATTCATTTCTTAGGTGGAATAAATGCCCAAGGGGAGGCACTCCACACACTACCATCTCCCAATGCCCACAGTAGCCTGTGTCCTGGCACCTGGAGAGAGAAGCTGGATGGATAACACAGACCTTCCCAGAGTCTTCTATTCAAAAACAGGGGGGAAAGGCAACATAGCGCTAAATAATAGCTTGCAAGGGGTTCCTGGGCAAAGAAACCTGGGGATGCTGAGTCTAGGAATCCTGCAATGGCTGAGCAGGGTGAAGGGCAGGTTCAACCACCCAGGAACAGGAGGGAGCAGAGCCCACCCACAGGAGAGATGCTGAGGAGCAGTGAAGACAATGCGGCCTATTAGCTAGGGCCCAGAGGTTTGTTTTGTTTTTTTTTTTTGAGACAGAGCCTCAAGCTGTCATCCTGGATAGAGCTCTGTAGCATCACAGCTCACAGCAACCTCCAACTCCTGGGTTTCAAGCGAGTCTCCTGCCTCTGCCTCCCAAGTAGCTGGGACTACAGGCGCCTGCCACAACGCCCAGCCATTTTTTGGTTGCAGCCATCGTTGTTTGGCGGGCCCGGGCTGGATTCGAACCCTCCAGCTCAGGTGTACGTGGCTGGCACCTTAGCCCGTTGAGCCACAAGCGCCGAACCCCCAGAGGGTTTTGTTTGTGAGACAGTCTTATTATGTCGCACTCGGTAGTTCCGTGGCATCACAGCAACCTCAAACTCTTGGGCTTAAGTGATTCTCTTGCCTCAGCCTCCCAAGTAGCTGGGACTACAGGCTCCCACCATAACACCTGGTTGTTCCTTTGTTGTAGTTGTCATTGTTGTTTAACAGGCCCAGGCCGGGTTCATACCCGCCAGTGTTTGTGGCCAGCACTCTAACCACTGAGCAACAGGCACCGAGCCCTAAGGCCCAGCGTTTTAGACTGGCATTTATATTTGATCAGGAAGTAGCAGGAAGCCACCAAGCAGGGAGTGACAAGATAAAATTAGTAACGGTTTCTACTAGTCTTTACTCTTAGTCTTAGGGAATTGAGTGGGCTTGCCCACTAAGTCAGAGCAGTGGTCCAGTCAGTCTTCCCAAATACGACCACTGATTCTCACGGGAGCTGCTTTTCAAATGAACAAGGCAACAGTGTGCTCTGCTCCCCTATGCGATGGGTACAATAAGGATTTAAGGATTCTTTTCAATTCCCCAGTGCAATGGTTCTCAAAGTATGGTCCCTGAAGCAGAAACACTCTGGAAGCACACTCCACCTCTAGCCTCCAGAATCAGAGCGTGGAGGGTGGAGCCTAGCAGCCTGCATTTTATCACACCCTCCAGGTGATGCTGATAAACGGTAAACCTTGAAAACTTCTGCCTTAGATTATAGGGTACTTTTTGAGTTCCTACTTCACAGTTCAAAACAACACAATCTGGGCAATACCTGAAAGGCAATAAACAGTAGCCACCCAAGGGCTCCTGTCCCACCCTGAGAAGGGCCTAGAAAGAGAATAGAGATAAAGAATAGGGAAAGTATCTTCAGGCCAAGTCGCCTCCCCCCACACCCACGATCCTAAATTCCAGGAAGCCAGTTAAAAATAACACAGGAGCAAGCTTCCTGGTGTAGCGGAATCAGCCGACTGTGTGGCAGGGAGACCCTGATGGCAGCAACTCCCTCCACCACAGCTGGTGGCGGAAAGCAGCTGGCCCCTGCCTATGTGGACACCACCACCAAGAAGGCAGCATCCGGCACAGGCAGGACCCACGAGATCACACACCAGGCGAGCTGCTCACAGGCCATGCAGACACCATCCTGCAGCCATCCCCCTGGGCCAAGAGAGATCACACCTGACCCAAGACTTTTTCTCCAAAAATGAAAAAAAATAATTAGAATAGAACATGAATACATTCTTCTTCAAACATTTAAAATAAACACTGGAAATTAAAGTGCCCCAAACACCTCCAGTTAGCATAGTTAGCAGCCCTAAACTGGGATGTCTTCATGGGAGCCATAGGTATAATCTGATCCTTGGAGAAACAGCCATGTTGGGCAGCGCCTGTGGCTCATCGAGTAGGGTGCTGGCCCCATATGCCGAAGGTGGCGAGTTCAAACCCGGCCTTAGCGGAACTGCAAAACAGAAAAATAGCCGGGCATTGTGGCGGGCGCCTATAGTCCCAGCTACTCAGGAGGCTGAGGCAAAAGAATCGCCTATGCCCAGGAATTGGAGGTTGCTGTGAGCTGTGTGACACCACGGCACTCCACCGAGGGCGATAAAGTGAGACTCCGCCTCTACAAAAAAAAAAAGAGAGAGAGAGAGAGAGAGAAACAGCCACGTTTGGGAACATGATGGAAGGAATCTGACATGTCTGCCAGAAAAGCAGTCTGGCAAAGGAAAAGCTCACATATGCTGGCACAAAAATCAGGTCTCTAGTCCCTGTAACTCCGTTTCCTGGCTAAGAGCCCAGTGGACAAGTTTCATGATGCTCAGTGCTCAGTCTTCCCTCCAGAGAACTGGTCTGACAGCCTTCCCTCCACAGAGGCCCTGAGGATAACTAGGACCTGAACAGCTGCCACAGCGCCCAGACTTCCTAAAGGGAACACAATAAAACTAGTCCCATTCCCACAAGGCTGCCCACTAAGGGAAATAAACCTTAAGGTTTTCTATGTCCCAAATCGACACATATAGCAACACCCAAGGCACATTTCCTTTCTTCACTTAACCTTTGCAGTTAACACACGGTGAAGCAGATGGAAAAAGCAATCTCCACTGGTAGGAACCCTAAAGAATTGAGTAATTCTTTATACTTAAAATCTTTTCTTTTTAAATGACCTCTGAAGAAATACTTGGTATAGTAAAACTACATCAAACTCAGGAATGTTCAAACAATACCTGTCTGTCTTCATCCAAGTTGAGGTGGCAGCTTAACAATTTGAATTCACCACACCAAATATGTTTTTAAAGTTGTACGAAGTAAAAAATGGCCTAAAATAAGTGCTGGCCAAGTGTCTGTCCCCAAGTTCTAGACTATTTTTCATTTGTACAGAATGGTTTATTGCTATAAATTTCTACCCAGGAAAGCACTACTCTCTTAAGTAGGGAAGAGCCAGCCTTAAGACTATAGCCCAAGAACAGTTTTCCCTGTTTAGAAATGTACCCCTGGCATCATTCATTCATTCCTTGATGGGTTGTGTACACACAGCATGGCTCCCCTGGTGTCATTCATTCACTGAAGTGCTGCCTGTGGACGGCACATTGTGCTCAGGCCCACAGACACAACTGCTCTCCATTCCCAAGCTCAAGTCGTACAGTCAGAGGACACGCATCAAACTGGACCCACCAGGCAAGTGCCTGGGCCGTCTGGGGCAAGACACACGACATCTGTGGCACAGCCGTGAGTCATCCTGTGCCAGCCACCAGGGAACATGCGCCAGAATGATGCTGCCCTACCCTTCCAAGGGGCAGAGACTGGATTCTGGACCATGGGTTTGGCCCCTAAAGCATTATCGACTTAAGCATTTCTCCAAAGAGAACCTCCTATGTTTCAGCTCCCTGAAATGGTCTGTTCCCACAGGATGCTGAGACCAAGATGTGAGAGAAACTAGAAAATTGGATTCTGAATTCAAGGTAGGGAGCTAGAAATTACTGACTGGTAAGGAGCTGGAAAAATAAGCTTATCTTTATAATACTACTTATTTACGTAGGAAAAAAATAAGGCAACACCACATGATGAGGAAAACTCAGGAGTCCTTCCCCAGCACGGGGCAGCAGTCAGTACTGTGACCCTGGGATCCCTTCACCCCCCTGGCACTGTATCCACGCACCTAACAGTGAGGAGAAACAGTGAGTTGGAGGAAGGCCACACACTGCACAGCATCTGCTTGGCTCAATCCAGATCTAAAAACCTCATACTCTTCTTAGCAAAGTATCTCAAGAATGGAAGAAAAAAGTATCCAATGTACTCAGCCCTACAACGAAAGCAATTTATGAGCACTCACACTTCCATGTGAAAGCTGTAACCCAACTAGAGCCCAAGACAAAGGGAAAAGAGGAAGGAGAGGGGAGGAGGAAGGGTGGGTGGAGGGAGGGTAACTGGTGGGAGTACACTTAAAATCTACTAAGAGTACACTTACAAGACTACATTTTAAATCTACTAAGTGTAGAATATAATATTATGTCTTAACACAATAACTAAGAAAATGCAGTGAAGGCTATGTTAACCAGTTTGATGAAAGTATTTCAAATTGTATATAAAACCAGCACACTGTACCCCATAATTGAATTAATGTACATAGCTATGATTTACTAATAATAAAAAAAAATACTTAAAAAAAAAAATCTAAAAACCTCCACATAGTTGAAAGAGAGAAGACAATAGCAATGAAATTTCAGAAGCTGGAAAGGAGGTGGTAGTGGGGAAGACACCTCTGAACTAGAGGTAGAGAAAAGCAGAAAATCAACAAAACTCAGGAACTGGAGCGCTGGATACCTCTGCAGAAGACATGGAGTGAAGAAGCAGGTAGACAGCCAGATGGCCAGCCCCACGCCCCACAGCCAGGCTCCCCCAGACAAGAAAAAGGCGGCTATCTACAGCCATACCACTCTGAACCTGCCCCATCATCTGAAATGTATTTTCCACCAAGGAAGGAAAATGCAAAGGTTTCTAGGGGGGATGGAGCTACCCAGGTGCTGCACCCCCAGACAGTCCCTCTCCTCCAAGCGGGCTCAGGTGGGCTTGGGCTTGTTGGCAAGAAGAGGAAGAGACAGGAGACCAGAACATGGACAAGGCACCAGTCCAGACAGTCCAAACGGGAGAGTCCAGAGGCTGAAGGAAAGGCTTCCTCAGGAAGGCGAGATACGTAGATAAAACATCCTTTGAGAGGACCCCAGCCATTCCCACTCCCTAGCCAGGAGGAAGGTGAGCTCTCTGCTGAAGAAAGCCCATCTGAGAGCTACAGTTTCCAACTAGCTTGGTGGCCCCTACTCTCAAACATGAGCTGACATTCAATGGTGGCCCCATCATAGAAAAAGGGAGACCAAACACAAAAAAGAGGAAAAAGATGGGGCCTTGGTTGGAGGAAGAGAATCCCACTCAAGAGATAGCAGATATTTTGATATTTCAACTGAAACAAAAAAAGGGAACACTATAACAAAGCCACAGAGAACCAAAGAGAGTTTTGAGAGAGCAAAAACGAAATACTCACTGGAAAAGTTGGAAAAGTTGAAACAATTGCCCAGAATGCCAAATAAAAGAGACAAAGTGGTGAAAAGTAGCTTTAAAAAGGTAAAAATACTTAAGGACTGACCCACAAGGTCTACTACCCAAGAAATAGAAAATTTCAGAAAGAGAACATTAAAAAAAATCAACAACAAAGACCTGAGTTGCCCACGGAAAGGGCTATAAACTATCTATTACAAAAATGAAAATACCACCAGGCAAGGTGGCTCACACCTATAATCAATCCTAGCACTTTAGGAGGCCAAGGCAGGTGGCTAGCTTGAGCTCAGGAGTTTGATGGGACCAGCCAGAGCAAGAAAGAGACCCCGTCTCTACTAAAATCAGAAAAACTAGCCAGGCGTTGTAGCAGGTGCCTATTTTCCCAGCTACTCAAGAAGCTGAGGCAAGAGGATCTTGTGAGTTCAAAAGTTTGAGGTTGCTGTGAGCAGTGATTACCCTATGGCACTCTACACAGAGTGGAGAAAAGCCTCTGTCTCAAAAAAAAAAAAAAAGAAAGAAAAGAAAAAACAGA
Source organism: Perodicticus potto (assembly GCA_963574655.1). Taxonomy (NCBI): domain Eukaryota; kingdom Metazoa; phylum Chordata; class Mammalia; order Primates; family Lorisidae; genus Perodicticus; species Perodicticus potto. The sequence continues at coordinate 24,164 of CAUYRH010178383.1, forward strand.
CCCACACCAAGAGGCATCACTGTGAAAGTTCTGAACACATGTAAAAATAAAAAATCAAATCCCCTCAGGTTCCAAAAGAAAGAGCCTGCATTTTGTTCACAGCCAGAACAGGTCCAGTTCTGGTGCAGCACTGCATCTCAAAGTCACACTGGCAGCTAGAACACAGCAGGGAAATGCCTTCAAAATTCTAGAGGAAAGGAATGACTGCCTTGCAATTTTATACCATGCCAAGATACCAATGGAAAGGGAAGGCAAAAAAACAAAGAAAATGTTTAAAATCCTATCTCCCACATGACCTATTTTCAGGACAGCACTGCAAGAAATATATGCCCCATCAACACCCTGGCATAGGACAAGAGGAAACAGGACATTCAACACATGAGAGCAGCAAAAGGAATCTAGGGGACACAGACAAGGGAGGATCCAGGGCGTGACAGGTGCACAGGGCTGGAAGACGGCCAGTCCAGACACAAGCAGGCTCCAGGAGCTTCTCCAAGGAAATAAAACATACACACTGCCCCATCTGAATTCCCAAAGACAAGGTTGCAACAACTGACAAGTTTGAGGTCCAAGAGTTGTTGGCATTACCATAAAATCTTCCAGAAAAGGTCTGAGAAGTAATCACAGTTTGCTAGTGATGGCTGGGCTATAAATGTCCCACGTATAGTCACATGGATGTACACTTATCGCTCTGCTGGGGAGGGAGAACACACCAGGGGAAGGAGGCAAGCAGAAGAGAACTGAATATTCATCTGCTAAGCCCAAAATCTATAGGTAATGTCTAAAACAATAAAAAAAGAACAGCAGCCATTGTTAAATATTTTCCATAAACTAAGAAGTAACAATAATAAAAAGAAAAAAAAACTCAGCTAAGAAAAATCAAAAGCACTGCCTTTGAGGGATAAGAAATGGAGGAAAGTAGCAAGGAACTGCTCCTTGCCAGCAAACCTTACAGAACCCATATATTTTCAGATAGAAACTAAACAAAATCCTAAGTAATTAAAAGTAAAACAAAGAACATGGACCCTTAAGTCCTTTTTAAATCTTAGCATCTAAAACTCTCTTTAAAAACAAGAAGATGTGGGGCAGAGTGGCTCACACCTGTAATCCTAGCATTTTTGAGGTAGGAGGACTACTTGAGGCCAGGAGCTGGAGACCATGCTAAGCCACAGCGAGAACCTGTCTCTACAAAAAATACAAAACTGCCAAGGCGTGATGGCACAGGCCTGTAGTCCCAGCTCCTCAGGACGCTGAAGCAGGTGGATCACTTGAGCCCAGGAGTTTGAGGTTATAGGGAGCTATGATAATGCCACTGCACTCAAGCCTGGGCAACAATGCAAGACTGTCTCAAAAAAAGAAAAGGAAAAAAGAAACTTAAAATAGGAAGATAGCCCCCCCCTTACATATTTGGTAAGCATTAATATTAATATTAAACTTGAAATTTTCCCACAATTTATACAGACACTAATAGGGTGCTGAACAAAATTTCTTTTGTGGTCCAAAAAACTGCAAGAAGCACAACGAAAGGTCTCTAGAGTCAACAATGTCCTTCTGGATGCACATAATCCACAATTAAGGATGCTTCATATAGACGAAAAGCCTAGCTAGAACTTTCACTCAACACTTCATATTTTGTATCTTTTTTTTCCCCATAATCTAAACCTTGGAAACCAGGGAGTCATTTAGAACTAGGAAACTCCACAATCACCCCCTCCCCCAGCCAGCTTTTTCCTCCCCAAAAAAAGCATGTGGCATTAAGAATTTTAATAATTTCACCTCAGCACCTGAGAGGTGCTGTACCTCAGCCACGTACACCTGAGCTGGCGGGTTCGAATCCAGCCCTGGCCCACCAAACAACAATGACGGCTGCAACCAAAAAATGGCCGGGTGTTGTGGCGGGCGCCTGTAGTCCCAGCTACTTGGGAGGCGGAGGCAAGAGACTCGCTTGAGCCCAGGAATTGGAGGTTGCTGTGAGCTGTAATGCCACGGACTCTACCCAGGGGGACAGCTTGAGGCGCTGTCTCCAAAAAAAAAAGAATTTTAATAATTTCCACTGCAGAAATATGAATTATGGGAAATAACTGCTACAAACTGGTCCAAGGACAGTGGCTGGTTCTCTGCAGCAACAAAGGGATAACAAGTCTATTTCCTGCAATCACCCCAGCCACAAGATTCCACTGATGATAATCACACTGGGCTAAGGCATTCAAAAGCCACAGAGGGTGGACCGGGTGTGTCTACTTCCTGAAGGTACAGAGTTTCCGAATGGGTCACTATGAATCACAGGCACAATCACCCAATAGAGAGCTAAATGGAGTGTTTCTCAAGAGCCCATCACGCTCCTGGCCCCTGGCTCTAGAGCAGGGGTCCTCAAACTTTTTAAACAAGGGGCCAGTTCACTGTCCCTCAGACCGTTGAGGGCCAGACTATAGTTTAAAAAAAAAAAAAAACTATGAACAAATTCCTATGCACACTGCACATATCTTATTTTGAAGAAATACAAAAAATACAATAAAAAAAAAAAAACAGGGGCAGTGTCTGTAGCTCTAAGGAGTAGGGCGCCGGTCCCACATACCGGTGGTGGTGGGTTCAAACTCAGCCCCAGCAAAAAACTGAAAAAAAAAAAAAAAAAAAAGAAACGTAAACAAATACAAACACAGTATTTAAAATGGAAAAAAAAAAAAAAAAGGCATCCTCTATCTGCAACAACAACAAAAAAAACCCTCCTAACTTCAGGGGAAAAAAGCCCCCCTCTTAACCACTAAAAAAGGCCCTAACTGCAAAATAAAAAAAAAATAAAAAAAATAAAAATAACAGACCTCCTAACTTCAAAAAAAAAATAAATTCTACCTTGTTCTTACCCCGGTCCTCAGGCAGCAGCAGGCTCTGCACAAGCAAGCTGTCTCACCTGAGACTGAGAGGCCTCGAGAGACAGACAGGGGGAGGGGAGTTGGAGAGTGCAGCACGCATTCCACACATGCGCACTCAGTCAGGAAAAAACACCCGCTGGAGAGACAGAGAGAAGGTGGCGAGTGGAAGAGTGCTGCACGCACATTCCACACATGCGCACAGCGGGCCGGGGACCAGTCGGCAGCACCACAGGCTAAAACACGGGGGCGGGGCCCCGGATAAATGCCCTCGGGCTGTAGTTTGAGGACCCCCTGCTCTAGAGGAAGCAGCAGCAACCACCAACAGGCTCACTCACTCTCACAATTCCTCACACTGCATCTTCTACCAAATCCTCAAAACATACTGTCACCTGCACCAGTGGGGAAGCTCAGCTTACAACAGTAGCGCAATGAAGAGCAATGAAAACACATTAAGGGCCAAGAAAGCCCCTGCCACTTGCCCACAACTGCTCTGCAGGAACGCTATGCCCTGGAAGCAGCTCCGAATACCCTATCGGACTAACTGCTACTAGGAGTTCACTCGGTTCTATGTAAAACGCTATCAAGAACATTCCCAGACCTAGGACTAGAACCAAAATGTCCTAGACTTCTCCAAAAGGTTTTAATTTGAATTTTTTTTTTTTTTTTTTTTTTGAGACAGAGCCTCAAGCTGTTACCCTGGATAGAGTGCCATGGCATCACAGCTCACACCAACCTCCAATTCCTGGGCTCAAGCGAGTCTCCTACCTCTGCCTCCCAAGTAGCTGGGACTACAGGCGCCCACCACAACGCCCGACCATTTTTTGGTTGCAGCCACCATTGTTGTTTGGCAGGCCCGGGCTGGATTCGAACCCGCCAGCTCAGGTGTATGTGGCTGGCGCCTTAGCCCATTGAGCCACAGGCGCCGAGCCTTTAATTTGAATTTTAAAAAATATTCTGACACTCCTACACATACACATCCCCCCTAACAAAAGAAACACTTTCCAGCAAAAGAAATTCTTACCTTTGTTACACTGTTGTGACAGAAAAGAGGGAATAGGAAGTATTGAAAGTACTGCTATTTTCTTCATTACTCTTCAGCACTGAGCAACAAAAGGGGTCACAGAGCAAAGGGGATGGAAGGGAGTACAGGAGACTACAGAACGTTCCCTGAGACCTCAGATCACCAAGGCCTGAGGGAACCCTGCCAAGACGTCCACCCCAGCCATCCTGCTGACACCTGGGCTTCTATACTTCACTTTTCTGGGTTTTCTTTTGCCTACACAACTCAGATGCCTCCTAAGGAGGCACCCAGCACTCCCCAGACTCTAACCCCTTCCACCACTCCTGAGAAAGCAGGAGTCCTGAAGGCACCACACTGCTGAAAAATGTGCCATGCTTACCGCTGCCCCCGACCTGTCCAATGGTCTTGCCCAACAGAACTCACCTCCTGCTTCCCAACCATGAGCCTTTGCTTACTGCAACCTCCGTAGGGCACAGGCAGCTGACCTCCTGAGGAGGGGGGACTGAACCTCTGACCTATACCTCCAGCTGCTCCTGGCACCACCCTCTGCAGTTCAGCATTTCGCTCCAGGAAGCTCTGGCTCCTGTCTAGTTTAACACTGTTGAGACACCTCAGCACACTCTGAGGGTCAGCATATCCCTCTAGGTGCTCACAGATAGTCTGAACATCCACACAGGTGACACACCACACTTCCTCCAGGGTGCAGACAGTAACAGGGTGAACTTGGGCAGGTATCTCCCAAAGCAGCAGCAGCAAAGAAACTATGGAAATGTGCAGTTAACAAGAAAAAAAAGTACAAGAGCACATAAGCCACAATTAAATGCAGCTGTCCTCTGCTTGTTTCGTATCCCAGGCTTCCAGAAAGCACACGTTTCCCAAGAGTGAGCTGAGCACTTTAGAAAAGTTCCATTGTGACCAACTGGACATCGAACATCCTTCTCACTAGACCAGTGTTCTCAGGAAAGGTCTGCTTCTCTAAGCAGCTAGAAAAACAGAAAGGGAAGGCAGGGGACAAGATGACATTAATAAGCAGAAACTTATTTTTAAGCTATTTCTCTTAATTGAGAGTATCTTAAATTTTCAACAACTTCAAAATTAACCAGGCCCTGCAATACATAGCAACCTCAAACTCTTGGGTTCAAGCGATCTTCTTGCTTCAGCCTCCCAAGTAGCTGGGACTACAGGTGCCTGCCACAATGCCCAGCTAATTTTTGTTATAGTTGTCATTGTCGTTATTTAGCAGGCCCGGGCCAGGTTCAAACCCTCCAGCCCCAGTGTATGTGGCTGGCACCCTAACCACTGAGCTAGAGGCACCGAGCCTCTAATTCAGTATTTTTCAAACTGTAGGTCATGTATCAGTGGGCTGTGAATCAATCTGTAATTACAACCAGCTCCTCTGTCTTAAATAGATCACTACAGTATAAGTATAGGATGAGCATCCCTAATCCAAAATGCTCCAAAATCTGAAACTTTTTCAAGCATTGACATGATGTTCAAAGGAAATGCTCACTAAAGCATTTCGGATGTTCACCCAGTAAACATATAATGCAAACATTCAAAAATCAAAACAATTCTAAACACTCCAGTCCTAACCATTCTGGATAAAGGATACCCTACCTGTAGTAAGGATTAGTACTGGCTCCTGAAACTTTTTTCTGGTTGTGACATAAAATGTATTTCTCACATGGGTCCAGAAAAGTTTAAAAGCAACTGATAAGATTCTGAAACGAATTTATAAGCCAGAATCTAATTCGTTTTATATCACAATTTATCCAAACACAAATCTGACTGGTGCTTCAGCATCCAACCAAAGCTTTTCTTTTAATCTCAATTAAATTGAGTGAACCAACAAATGTTAAATCAGAGTGTACTTAGAGCCACATAGCCTAATGTCTTTACGGTTCCTTGTAGTTACCATATTCAATTCATGATTTCTATATTTTTTCCCACTTATGGTAATATAAAACTAGGGTTTGAGAAGAAAAACACGGAAAAGCCCCAGCAATCTTCATTAAACATTTACTGAAGGCCAGTTACGGTGGATCACTTGAGCTCAGGAGTTCAAGCCCGGCCTGAGCAAGAGCAAGAGTTCATCTCTGCTAAAAAAAAAAAAAAAAAGAAAGAAAGAAAAGAAAAATTAGCCAGGTGTTATGGTGGGCACCTGTAATCTCAGCTACTTGAGAGACTAAGGCAAGAAGATTGCTTGAGCCCAAGTTTGAGATTGATGTAAGCTATGACGCCACGGTACTCAACCCAGGGCAACAAAGTAAGACTCTGTCTCAAAATAATCACTATTATTTATAAGTATTTATTTAAAATGGTAACTCATTCAGACTTACAGTCATCAACCCCTCACTGGGGCCTAGCACATGAGTGTTCAGCCAGTGCCACCTCTAGCTCGCCAGCTCCAGCCAAAGGAGAAGAGGGTTAAGTAAGGAGGTCTTTATCCCACAGCTCCTACAAAGCAGACGGTCCACAAATCTATAGGTGGTAAAGTACCCAGGAAGCAAGTGGCTACAAAAGCCACTCCCAACAGTGCACCCTCTACTGGAGGGGTGAAGAAACCTATCTGGTTGGTCCTGGGGAAGACACCAACTTGTGCCTATCCATGCCAAAGTGTAGTAGCAATTATGCCTAAAGATATTCAGCTAGCATGCCACATACTCATACATGGAGAACATGCTTAAGAATCCACTATGAAGCTGGGCGTTGTGGCGGGCGCCTGTAGTCCCAGCTACTCGGGAGGCTGAGGGAAGAGAATCGCTCAAGCCTAAGAGGTGGAGGTTGCTGTGAGCTGTGACTCCACAGCACTCTACGGAGGGCGATAGAGTGAGACTCTGTCTCTACAAAAAAGAAAAAAAAAAAAAAAAAAGAATCCACTATGATGGGAAAACATTTCATTACCAAAAAAAAATATCTTCTTCCCAAGTATATGATTGTGAACGGAAAAACAGACAGAAATCAGGTGTGGCAGTTTTTCCATTTTCATTTGTGTGTGAATTTTTAATACAAACATGGGTATGTGAAACATTAATATGAGTCAAAAACACTTCAGTGAACAAGTTTCAGCAGTTCAACTTTATAACAATTATAAATAAATCTGTTAACTTTTTCTGGACAATGCCAGCATTTGGATTTTTTTTAAAACAAGTAAATTTCTTATTGACACCAACTAAACAGTGTTTGCAGCATTTTCTTCAAACAGTAGATTCCATCCATTCACTATTCTTTTATTTATTTATTTACTGCAGTTTTTGGCCAGAGCTGGGTTTGAACCTGCCACCTTTGGCATGTGGGGCCGGTGCCCTACTCCTTTGAGCCACAGGCACCACCCCATTCACTATACTTTTCTGAGTTATACTATATCCAATTACATGTGTTTAATGATCTGTCTACTGTGCTGTTCCTATAATTTTGCTATTAAAATATATTAAACTATTAAAAATGACTGCTGATTGAATAAGTATCAATTATATGTTTCTAATTTCTTCACCAAATCCAACTTCAAATGAAATAAACTTTAATGTTTGGAAAAACAACAAACAATACAGCACAGTGCCTAGGAGTATGGCCTCCAAGGCAGGGAAGACCTGGTTTCCAATCACAAATCTGTCACATAACATACTATTTTACCTTGATCAATTCAATTAGTTCCCTTGGTTCCCATATCTCTAAAGTGGCATACATTAATACCTATGCCTCAAGTGGTACCAATAAGAATCAAGAAGCAAAGGGCTCAACTACAACTTGAACTCTACATTAGAATTGAAAACAATGTAGCCTAAACATATGTACCCTCACAGTAACTTGAAATAACAAAAGGGGGAAAAAAATCAAGAAGCATAAAAATTATTTGCCAGACATTGAAAAATAGCGTTTATACTAATGTGTTTGTTCAATGCTATTTTTTTAAGCATTCCTGCCTAGGCTGCTTTAATTCACTCCGCTGTCTTTCTGAAATTTTTAGGCCAAGTCCTTATAAGTCCAAGTCAGGAGATAAGAAAAAAAGGTGGGGATATGAGGCCTACCAGGGCTAGGCACAGAGGGATATGTACTCTTTTCCTCCCATTTTATCAGACAGCAGTCTAAAGTAGGTGTGCTTTTACTTTAATCCTTAGCAGCAACTCTTAGGGAAGCCTCTCAGGGCCATAACAACTGCTAAGTCCAAGCGGAAAATAAATGTGCTTGTTTTTCTTTTCTGTGGGGAAAGAAGGGGAAAAGAATGTTCTTCCCCAAATGGCACACTAAAAACTGTCACCATACAGTTTATAGATGTACTTAAGAATAGGAAACTGGGCGGCGCCTGTGGCTCAGTGAGTAGGACGCCAGCCCCATATGCCAGACGTGGTGGGTTCAAACCCAGCTCTGGCCAAAAAAAAAAGAACAGGAATGACAAGCTCGGTGCCCGTGGCTCACCGGGCTAAGGCGCCAGCCACACCTGAGCTAGCAGGTTCGAATCCAGCCCCGGCCGCCAAACAATGATGGCTGCAACCAAAAAATGGCCAGGCATTATGGCAAGCGCCTGTAGTCCCAGCTACCTGGGAGGCAGAGGCCGAAGACTCGTTTGAGCCCAGGAATTGGAGGTTGCTGTGAGCTGTGATGCCACAGCACTCTATCCAGGGTGACAGCTTGAGGCTCTGTCTCAAAAAAAAAAAAGAGTTGATATTGGACTATTGATGGGTAA
>CAUYRH010178388.1:0-14003 GCA_963574655.1 Perodicticus potto
TAGAGTGCCGTGGTGTCACAGCTCACAGCAACCTCCAGCTCTCAAGCTTAGGCGATTCTCTTGCCTCAGCTTCCCAAGTAGCTGGGACTACAGGCGCCTGCCTCCACACCCAGCTATTTTTTGTTGCAGTTTGGCCAGGGCAGGATTTGAACCCGCCACCCTCTGTATATGGGGTCGGCGCCCTACTCACTGAGCCACAGGTGCCACCCCATAGTAGATTTTCATTGCTACCAAAAGTTACTCACTTTGGGCACTCTTGCAAAGAGAATGCAGGGAATCCGGAATAGATAGGTGCAACAACTTTCAAGATAAATGTGAAGTGGGACTGAATTTGATAAATTTAGTGAGTGTATGTACAAGTGGTTGCCTTCCATGACAAGAAAACATGAAAGTATTAACAAATTAAGAAATGTTCTCATTTCTTTTCACTGTTTTCTCGCATCACCAAAATCTGTGTGCTAAAGCTACTACTTTAAGTGACCCTTTACAACCAGTTATAAGTATTGTTAACTATATTCATGTAAATGCATTATGGCATTGTCAGTTTCATAACATGCTAAAGTGGAAGGATGAGGTATTCAGTATAGATTTGCCATATCATTCTCAAGTGTGTTGGCTATCACAGGGACATGTATTAGCCAAAATTTGATCTCTGTGAGAACAGATTGTTAAATTTTATGAAGATCAGAATCAATAATGTGAATTATTATTGAAAGAAGCTTTGTATAGGAAGGCAGCATTTTTGAGTGATATGTCAAAACAATTTGAATATTTCTCTGCAAATCTATATGTGATAGCATGGTTAAAACAAAAAAAAAACAAGCATTTCCAATTATCCATTTTTTTTTTATTGTTGGGGATTCATTGAGGGTACAAGAAACCATGTTACGCTGATTGCATTTGTTGGGTAAAGTCCCTCTTACAATCGTGTTTTGCCCCCAAAAGGTGTGGCACACACCAAGACCTCACCACCCTCGCTCCTTCCCTCTCTCTGCTCTTCCTTTCCCCAGCCCTCCCTCATTCTTTCTCACAAAACTATCTTTTTTTAAAACACTTCTTCAAAAGAAAATTTTGTATGAATACTTTCCCCAGTTAGCAAAGATCTGTGGAGAGCTGGATGATATAAGCAAATCACTATGAGAATATGTAGCTGTCATATAGAAAATACAGGCTAGGCTCTATGGCTCATGCCTGTAATCCTAGTATTCTTGGAGGCTGAGGCAGGTGGATTACCTGAGCTCACAAGTTTGAGATCACCCTGAGCAAAAGCAAGACCCTGTCTCTACTAAAAATAGAAAAACTAAGCAGGCATCATGGTGGGCACCGGTAGTCCCAACTACTTGGGAGGCTGAGGCAAAAGAATCACTTGAGCCCAAGAGTTTGAGGTTGCTGTGAAGTATGGTGCCATGGCACTCTACCCAGGGTGACAGATTGAGACTCTGTCTCAAAAAAATTTAAAAGAAAGAAAGAAAATACAATGAAAGTGTCATGGCTTTGAGAATCATAACATCAACACTCAGATTAGTATTTCAGCCTCACCTAGTTGATATCATCAAGGCATCTAAAGATCTACAAAATAAATTGTTTGAGCTCTTAGTACATGACATTTTAGGGTCTTTGTTTGATGCCAAGATCCAATGAAATATAGAAAAATTCAGTAGAATACCCATGCCTTTGGTAACATGCCCGAAGAAATGCTTTCTTGCTTTTCGACCACTCATGGCTGCAAATCTACATTCTCCTACCTAACTGAAATTAAGATGTCCTAAGGTCACAAATGACTAATACCCATCTAGGAGATAAACTGAAATTGGACCTTTGTGCTGGAACCAAATATTCAATGCTTTCCAACAAGAAGCAGACACAAAGGATTAGTTAACTTTAAAATTAACAAGCAGTTTCAATTTCTGAAATTATTAAGTACCTAAGAATTAGATTTTTACAACATAATATGCATTTTAAAGTCTATCTAATTGAAGTTTCTTGAGTGCAGCCTTATTGGATTATAGCTAAATTAAAGTGGCCTTCCAACATGAAAAGGTTTCCCACCCTTGACCTAGACCCTTAGCTTTGTCATTCCACTTCCTCCAGAAAATTAGTAGATAATAAGAATTGACAAACATTTATTGAACATTTTGCTGGATATTGCTTTTTGCAGTTACTGTGCACTAGATTATTATTCTGATTTCATGGATGAGTCAAATAGAACACACAAAGGGAGAGCAATTTGGTCAAGAGCCAAGACTGAAGATGTGGTGGAACCAGGGTTCAAACTCAAGGACATATTCTGTGCCAGATATTAAGCACAGGACCCATAATCTCTAGTGAGTGATCTCAAAGCATGGACCCTGTTAAAGAAAAGTTATTCATTCACTTGTTAAAAAAGTATAACACAGCATTTATTCAGGACAATGTGATAGAGGTAGGGACCACTGCAATAGTTTGGTAGCAAGGGAGAAAGATTGGGCTCAACTCTGAAAATAACAACAAAAAAAAAGTGAAAATTTATAGCCAAGGAGCAGGTAGAAGTCAGTGGATGGAAAACTAATAAAGGAAATAATCAGGGGTAAGGGGTAAGACGTGAGTCTGGCAAAATCCACCTAACAGGAATTTTTTTTTTTTGCAGTTTTGGCTGGGGTGAGGCTCAAACCTGCCACCCTGGCATATGGGGCCGGCACTCCTTGAGCCACAGGCACCACTCTGTTTTTGTTTTTCTTGCCCCAGGCTAGAGTGCGATGGTGTCCCTAACTAACAGCAAACTCAAACTCCTGGGCTCAAATGATCCTCTTGCCTCAGCCTCCCAGAGTGCTAGGATTACAGCTATGAACTACTAGGCCCACCTCTACTATGATTCTTTCTGAGGGCAGACCAGGGTGATCAGACATGACCGGGGGGTGGCAGAAGCTGAGGAACCCAAATTAGTCATGGAGAGTGATCAGATATCAAGGGTGGAGTATTCTGACTAAACTGACTTGACAAGATTCTTGCTACAACCGGACTCTACAACGATAAGTATGGGAGCCCAAGGTCAGGCCTAGTCAAAAAGAGGGCTCAGGAGAGCCTGAGCAAAGTTTAGTCAAGGAGAGAATCCTATCAATCCAGCAGCTTTAGTGTCCTTGGAATAAGTTGGAAATGCAAACTCTCAAATTCTCAGACTTTACCCCAGACTGACTGGATTAGAAACACTGGGGGTAAGACCAGTGATCTGTTTAGCAGATGACCTTTAGATGATTCCTATGCTTGCTAAAGTTTAAGAACCCCTGCTCTAGGGGTTTGAAATTGTGTTGTTGTGAGCTTGTCCATCTGTTTCCCCATCTAACAGGCAGGTCTTCAGGGCAAAGGACAAAGTGTATATTTCTCATTCTTAGCCACAGAAAACTGCTGAAGTTGATCATTAACCTTTCTAAGATCCAACTCACAGCCAGGACCTTCATAAAGTTGAAATGTTGACCTGGGGCCTTAATGCAATTCATTTCAGCAAACTTTTATTTATTTATTTATTCCTTTTGTATTGTTTGGGATTCGTTGGGGGTACAAAGAATTAGGTTACACTGATTGCGTTTGTTAGGTAAATTCTCTCTTTTAATTGTGTACCTCCCCCAAGAGGTGTGCCATACACCACTACCCCCCCATCCACTCCTGCCTCCCCTCTCTTCACTTCCTCCTTCCCCTACCCCCCACCTTGTATTAGATCATGTACTGCTTTCATACTAGAATTGAGTACATTGAATTCCTTCTCCATTCTTGTGATACTTTGCTAAGAAGAATGTGTTCCAACTCAATCCAGGTTAATACAAAAGATGTAAAAATATGGAATATTTCAGGAATTTGCATGTCGTCCTTGCAGAGGGGCCACGCTTAATCTTCTCTTTATCATTCTGATTTTAGTATATGTGCTGCGAAGTGAGCACAAACATTTCGTTTTTAATACTCTCATTAACATCATTCATATCCTAGAAATAAATTCGTGTCCTTAAAAAAACTTTTCAATAATTCACAAAATCCATCCTTATTTTCTGAGCTAACAAGGCTGAATTTTAGAGGTGCAATAGAAATTTCTGGAGGTTTTTCTCCCAAGCAGACAGCCTTCTCAGTGGTTTCTGAGATACAGCTTTTTGTTTTGATGCCATTCTTCATTTGGAGGGGTAGTGCTCAGCACTCCATTTTCTTTCCTTCCAGGATCAATTTTGTTCAAACCATAAGCTCCTGATGGAGTCAGATGCCATATAAATTTGGTCACTCCCTCAAGTTCCCTGCACCTCATATAGGAGATGTCTGCTTTCTTTTTTCCAATATCTCTGTCCCCTGCATAGATTTGTTTTATGCCTGTACTCTTAATTAAAAGTACACATCCATCACATGGACACTTTGTCACAAAAATCATGCTTCTTTCTTCTGGTTTTATTTCTTGACACCTACATATCAAGGTATTCTATTTTGTGTGTATAATGTATCTGAATTGCCTTTATATCTCTGTCTTTCTGCTTGTCATCCACATGTGGGAAGTCAACATACTTGTATCCAACAGAAAAAAGCATTATAAGCATATCATATGACGTACATAGCACCTGTTCCATCCCAATGTCTAGATTTCCCTTCTGCCCAGATGACTGCTCCGACTCCTGTTTTATGATTCTTAGTTCAATATGCCAGTAACCTGGCCTGAAGCAAATAGTGCCTTGTAATTTCTTTTTTTTTTTTTTTTTTGCAGATTTTGGCCGGGGCTGGGTTTGAACCCACCACCTCCAGCATATGGGGGCCGGTGCCCTACTCCTTTGAGCCACGGGCACCACCCTAATGCCTTGTAATTTCTTCTGGCAAACTTTGTGAATTTCATTAATTTGTTCTAGGTTGCTACAATAAAATCCAGTGTTTATATTTGGGTACACTGGAAGCTACCATGGCCAAAAGTAGGACAAGGTCTTCATGTTTTGCCTTGGATTGCTAAACTACGAATTTTCACACAGGTTATCCAAACCTACAGTCACCAGTATTTGCTTATGCATATTTTCATTTGAAACCAAAAATAACATTTCATATTCTTTTATTCTTTCTTGTTTACTTTCAGAACAAAAGTCAATGTTAGCATCTGGCAATATTTTTTGCAGTTTTTTGAATAAAGTCACATTTGTAAGAGCTCTCCTCTACAAACTGCACAATATAACACACCAAAAGCTGAAGTAAGACCCACACATGGGCCTGACTATTTGACTTCAATCCTTCCACTGCTTTGCCATCTAACTTTGCATCTTCAGAACTAGAAGCCTTAGTAAGCAAACTTATTTCTGGATCAATGGGCCAATATGAAATTTGCAATTCCAGCATTTTCAAACAAGCAGAACGGTGGTTTTCTGAAAAATAAAGATCATAGTTTTTCAGCTTTGACCCATGTTTAATAACAGCATTGCTCAGCATGTGAATCTTCACTAGAACAGTGGAGACCAACAATTTTTATGTTTTTCACCACCACAAGACCAGTTCTCTTTACTCAACTCCCAGAAGACTGGATCTTTCAGGCAATCATTGCTCTGGATCTTAATTTTCCTTTGCTTCACTAACATCTTTGGCAACTCACCTATGTAATCCTGGTTTTTGTCAGTAGATATTCTGGCTACTTCTTCATTATCTCCTAAGGATCCGTGCTTTCCCTCTTCATTTTTGGGGGACTTTTGCCTTTGGACTTCTCCTGGGAAGAGCTCCATCCAGAGATTGAGCAGAGTGAAAAGTCTTGGTAATTGATCCGACTGGGTGCTGAGTGACCCCCTGTCCCCTGCACACACACACACACACACACACAGAGTTGTGTTCCCAGCTTTTCGAGGAATGGTGGTAAATAAAACCGGAAAAAAAGAAGGGAATTAGATTGAGAAGCATCTTGCCTTGTCTAATACCAGTGTGGACCACCACCTGTGCCAGCAGAGAGGGTTCTTGACCTCTGAGCAAGAAAGAATTTAAACTCAGGGTCACATGCCAAACAAATTTATTAAAGACGTAGTATAGAAAGCATAGTACACTCTTAAAAGATAGTAGAGAATGGACTAGAATATGCCAATAAGGAAAAAAAAATACCATTCCAGGGTTAGGGTCTCTCCTTTTATACTAATAGATAATAATATGCTATGCTAGGGTGGAATATTCATGAGTTTTCTGGGACATGGGTGGGAAGTTCCTAGAACCAGAACCCTTCCCTTGATTGACTTTATACATACAGGGGAACTTCCAGGGTTGCCACGGCATTTGTGAACTGTCATGGTTTTGGTGGGTGTGATTTTTTTAGTGGGTTAATGAGAGTAGTTCACTTAGGGACACTGTCACCTCAACTGTGCACATGCCTCAATGAAAGGAATTCCCCCTTTTACCTTAAATAAAGATATGACTAAAGTAAAATAACCAAGCGTTCCTATTGGTTACATTTATCTTAGCTAGGCAAACTCACATTCTTGTGACTTTCTTATCCTGTTGGGCTTCCCCTTACTCCTGCACTAACTGCCTGCAGGGTGTCTGACTCCAGTCTTATGTCCAGAAATTGGGACTTGCTTTGGGCCAGGAACCACGGGACTCCCTTGTCCTACAGTGCCCAGTAGGTTCCTCTCATAAAGCACCTTTTATCTTGTGTTAAGATTTTTTAGCTCCCTTCCAAGCTAGATTCCTCCCAACCAGAGGGCAGGGGCTGCGGCTGTCTTGCTCACCACTGTGGCCCCTACACCTGAAAAGAGGAAGGCCTTCAGAATACATTTGTGAAATTGAATTGAGCTAGAAAATAGGCAGTTGCAGGTAAGTTCAAAAGTTTTCACCTACTCCAATAGTCCTTTCAGGCTCTTTTAATCATCTCCTCCAGGAAATGCTTCTCAGATTCTCCCTTTGCTTATGTTAGGCTAAGTATTGGTCCCTCAGGGAAGCAAGGAAGCTTTTTCTTATTTAACTTTAAATAACC
Source organism: Perodicticus potto (assembly GCA_963574655.1). Lineage (NCBI taxonomy): Eukaryota > Metazoa > Chordata > Mammalia > Primates > Lorisidae > Perodicticus > Perodicticus potto. The sequence continues at coordinate 6,935 of CAUYRH010178388.1, forward strand.
AATGCAAATTGAAAGGACCACTTGAGGCCAGGAATTTGAGACCATCCTAAACAACATAGGCAAACCCCATTTCTATAAAAAAATTAGCTGGGTGTGTTGGTGCACACCTATAGTTCCAGCTATTCAGAAGGCTGAGGTAGGAGGATAGCTTGAACCCAGGAGTCTGAAGTTGCAGTGAGCCATGATGACACCACTGCACCTTAGCCAGAGTAACAGCAAGACCTTGTTTTGAAAAAAATTAAATTAAATTAAAACAAAACAAAAACCAATGTTTGGCAGAAAGCCCAACATTGGGGTGCTCACTGAACCTAACTTCTCCCTCTAGCTAGTCCTTTCTTCCTCCTCTTCCACCTCTTCCACTTCTTCTCAGTCCTACTGTCCTAATGGGCACTCCCTAAGTAGTGCTATAAACCTGTACTGTTATTCCTCCCATCCCAATGCAAGTCCCAGCCTCGGGTGGGTGGAAGTAGGAGTAGGGTTGAACTATCCAGCAATTGCCCTGTAATACTAGCATGCTCTAGGCAGTTTTCCTATCCTTAATTGCTATGTATGAGTTATTTCTCCATTGTAAGATGGGAGAAACTCTGAACTGTCTTTTGTTTCCTCAATTTTAAGACAGTAAAGCTGAAAATCTAGAGTCCCTTCCTTTGAATCACCTCACTGCCCAAAGTTGTTGGCAGAAGTCACAAAAGTCATATTAGATGTTTTAATTCCTAGGGCTGCTGCAACAAATTACCACAAAGTTGGTGGTGAAACAGACCTTTATTCTCTCACAGTTCTAGAAACCAGGAGTCCAAAACCAAGATGTCATCAAGGCCACCCTCTCTCCAAAAGCTCTAGGGAAGAATTCTTTCTTGCCTCTTCTGGCTTCTGATAGCTTGGTGTTCCTTGTTTTGAGACAGCATGACACCAATCTCCACCTCCATCTTCACATGGTCTTCTTCCTTATGTCTCCATGTCTGTGACCTCCTACTCTATTTTTGTTAGGATACTAGTCACTGAATTTAGCACCCATTATAAATCCAGGATGATCTCATCTAGAGATGCTTAACTTAATTACATCTGCAAAGACCCTATACCCAAATAAGGTCATATTCACAGGTACCAGGACTTTGTGCTTGGATGCAATTCAACCCACTATACTAGATCACTGCAGATTCTTGCTATTCCTTGATGTTCTCCCACTCTAATGTTGCACATCCAAATCCCTTGTATCTTGCTCCAAACACCATTTCTTCCACAATTTCTCAGTTACAAGCACTTCTTCTTTCTCTAAACTCCTATCCACTTTTTGTTCCTCATTTATCTTTTTATCAAGTTCTACTTTTTAACAGCGTTATCTATGCAAGAGTAACTTACACTTTCTCTGGTTACTCAGGATGCAGGAAGTATAAACTTCTGATCACAAAACTTCACATTAGAATCTTTGTTTGGCTAGAATTATTTATGTTGCTCCTGCTGACACTGAATATGCAGACCTGGCCCCTCTATACTTAAAGTACCTGTCTCTTAGCTTTCTGTCTTCCCACCTCTTCGCTTTTCCCTTGCCCCAGTCTTCTGCTCAACAACCTGCCCCTTCTCTACTTCTACGTCTCAGTCTCCCAAATCCCTTCAGGCTACCACTATCTTCCTTATTCTCTTCTCTATCCAGTTCAGTCTGGTTCTTAAGACTTTCTCCTACCTTCCCTCCAAACCCTCTAGATATCCTTAACTTTCTCCAAGAATTCTCCCTTCACTTTCTTGCTTATCCTGATGGCATTAGTTCCCTTCCTTCTGATACCCAGCATGCTTTCCATTCCATGACATTACTGCATTCTTCTTTTGTGTTCCCATAGTTTGACCCTCCTTCTGTAATAATAACTCCTTGATATATTGTATTAAAAATTACTTCTTCAGATTTTTCTGATGACCTCATCCTTTCCACCCACAGTATGCTCTGTTTATATTTATTACTGAGGGGAGTGCAATAGGCTATGCCTGTAGTCCCAGCTACTGGGAAAGTGAGGTGGGAGGATCACCCCAAGAGTTCAATGCTGTGATGTACTATGATCGTACCTGGGAATAACCATTGCACTCCAGCCTGAACAACATAATGAGAACTTATCTCAAAAAAAGATTTATACCTGGTAATGAGGTTGAGATATATGTTTTCGGAACTATAGTATAATAGGTCACCCTTGAGTTGAGAATGCCCTTTCCCATTTCAACCAAAACATTCTAAGTGATTCTCTCCATTTCTGGATATTAATACTGTATAAAATTTAAGCTAAGGTTTAGCTTTATATAAGAAATATTCTTCTTTTTTCTTTCATCTTCCTTTTTCCTGTCCATCTCCAGATACTTACAAAATTCTAAGACAGGAGTCATAGTACTAGATTAATAATTTTTTCTTTTAACTAGTGGCCTTTCTTCTTAACTTATTTTTCCTTTTTTATTCCTGCTGCATTTCTAAAAGGCTTATGAGTTATGATAATTTCATAACTATTTCTGTTATAATGGGTGATTTTGAGTTTTTTGTATGAATTATGCTACTCTAAAGCAATTAAGGTTAACATCTAGAAAATGGAAAAAATAAGCTATTTATATATGACTCTCACTGGATTATATGCTTATTCAGGGTATGGACTCTAGCATTTTTATTTGTTTTTCCAATACCTAATAGTTCCTGGTACATGGAAGGTATTCAATCACTGAATGGACTTTCTTGCTACTCCAGTTTCTCTGGGATGGGGGAATTATCTGACCCTCAGCTCCATCAGTAGAGGAAGCCTCTTTCCCATGAAGAATGGGAAATCAATCTAGTCTTCCAAGGGTGGTATTGATGTTTGCAAAATATTCACTGGGGAACAACAAAAGTAATAAAAACAATTACTTTCCATTGGGGTGTAGCTAATCCCATGCATTGCTCCCCCCAATTTTTATTTTTTTTTGGCCAGGGCTGGGTTTGAACCCACCACCTCTGGCATATGGGCCGGCACCCTACCCCTTTGAGCCACAGGTGCCGCCCTACTCCCCCAAATTTTAACTTGTGATTAATGCAAGTGTGACCTTGAGTGAATGAGAATAGGAAGGAAGTTGAAGCAAAAACATCTTAGACTAGTACAGTCTAAGGAAGTCAGCAAGAAAGCTAAATGAAATGACACCACACTGTGACTTCCCCTTTTACACTTGGTCCGTTGTTTTGGAAAGAAAGAAAAAAGACAGAAGGAGGGAAAGGAAAAGAAAAGTGAAGAGAAAAACAGTACTATTTAAAGACTATTTGAAAGCTCAGAAAATTGCTGCAACAACAGAGTTTTCTTTACTAAACCTTTTATATGTAAGAAAGGATTGAGTAAATATGGATGCATTCCTTATTTCCAGAATCAGCACTATGATAATTATAAGTTGGTGAAAGGCTTCTGGTATAATGGAAAACATGCTTTGGTGCCATAAAAACTGAATTCCAAATAACAAAAACAGTGAGTGTGACTGGGAAAATCAGTTCATCTTTTTTTGACTTAGGTATTTCAACTTGTAAAATGACAGTAATAATCTGACCCTACAGAACAGTTGGAAGGATTAAATTAAGTGAGTAACATATCTTTATTAAGCACTAAGTGCTTGTTGTTCCCCACTAAGTGCTTAATAAAGATAATCCCACTCTAGCTTGGGAGGCAAGTCCAGTGAAGATGGGAGCAATATTATAGATGGGAACTGATCCTGAAATACCTAAAGAAGAAAATTAATTACTGAAAGGAAGGAATTGCCAAAAAAGGTTGGAGAAGAGTCAAAGGCAAGATAATCTAGATGCAAGAAAACACAGATAAGATCATGCTAACAGAACAGTCTGGTTATGATATGGACCTAGCTACCACTATTGACAGACTTTGCTGCCACTGACTCTGGACTCTCAAGTGTATACTACCACTGTGCCTGGTTTTTATACTGTCATGTATATATGCCTCACTCCTCCATTCATAGTCTTGAGTGGGAACATCAGACTGGCAGAGAGTAAGTATCATGCTCACATCCTAACGTAACGTAGATCTAACCCATTTGGCATCAAGGGTCCCACAAAAGGAGGACTCCCTATAAACAGAAGGGAGTTAAGATGAAGCGTAGCCAAGAAAAGGACAAATTATCTCTATAAGATTTAGAATATCGTGAGAGATTGTAACAAACTCTAATCTGTAGGCATCTTTCCACATGGTGGGCAGATTTCTTCCACATGGTAAAAGGACCCAAGCTTCTTCTGTCTTGTGGGCCCACCATCCCTAGAATCCTCTGTACTTAACTGGAGAATGGGCAAGGAGATAAGTGGAAGAGAAGCCCTGTTTATTAAAGACCCCAGCTGTACCTGGATGCAGAGGGAAGCTTGACAAGGTAGTCCCTGGCTAGCCAGCCACTTTCCAGAAACATCTCCACACAATAGAAGGAGGATCACAAATTTTGGCTGACAGCTAGCTATCTATGCCACTAGATACTAGGCTGATGTATATACTAAAATGTATGGGGAATGGGTAGGGTACTGAGAATTAAAGGACCCCAGGAGGATGGAAAAGCATTCTGAGTAGCAGGTTTGGGGAATGGGAAAGAAATAGTACCCTAGGAAGTTTAAGTAAATGGAAAACATCAATCCTGGGCAAAGGATTGTCTGAACAGCTTAGTCCCGTGGCTCTCAACCTGTGGGTCACAACCCCTTTGAGAGCTGAATGACCCTTTCACAGGGGTCACCTCAATACATCCTGCATATCAGATATTTACACTACGATTCATAACAGTAGCAAAATTACAGTTATGAAGTAGCAACAAAAATAATTTTATGGTTGGGGATCACCACAACATGAGGAACTGTATTAAAGGGTCACAGCTTTAGAAAGATTGAGAACCACTGGCTTAGTCCCTTGACGACTTCTTTCCTGTGATGGTTGAAGTGAGCTCCTTCACTGAGTGAAGTGCAGAAGTTGGTAAGAGTGTTATAATGGTGACCATTTCCAAGAGATTAATAAGCCAGGTGGGAAGATGTAGACATAGATTTTATTTTCTAGACAGCATTTGGGAGGTGTGAGTGGTGGAGAGAAGTGACATAAGAGTTCAAAGCAGACTTGGTGAGGTGGCTCATGCTTGTAATCCTAGTGCTTTGGGAGGTCAAGGAACAAGAACTGCTTGAGGTCAAGAGTTCAAGACCAGACTGAACAAGAGCAAGACCCCATCTCTAAAAAAAAAGAAAAATACAAAAATTAGCCAACCCTGGTGGTATGTGGCTGTAGTCCCAACTACACAGGAAGCTGAGGAAAGAAGATCACTTGAACCCAGGAGTTTGAGGTTGCAGTGAGCTAGGATGATGCCACTGCACTTTGGCTGGGGCAACAGAGCAAGATTCAGTATCAAAAAAAAAGGAGTTTAAAGCAGAAGGTTACCAATGACAGGCAGGGACTTAGTGTAGGTTTAAGTCCATATCTCCAGGAAGATAATGTCCAGACAGGATTAAATATGCAAGAAATATATTAGGGAAATGCCTGGGGAAAAAATGTAGAAGGAGCAAGGAGAGCACAAGAAGGCCTTCAGACTATGACTATGAGATGAATCTGGCCCTGAGTGAGGGAGAGAGGGAAGAATGGAAGGCAGGCGGGGTGGAAGGATCTTAGACCACAGAGGAGGCCAAGGAAAGTTAAGCAACATCATCAGGAAGTCCTTGAGCAAAGTCACCTCCCAGAGGAGTCCCATCTCCCAGGAATAGACCTGCTTCAGTTTCCCTGCCATTCTCAGTTATTGGCTGGGAGCAGCCTTCAAGAAGCATGGCTTCAGACAGAATCCAGCTATGGACTTCAGAGGGGGGCTTGGTCACTTAGACCCCTTGCAGTTGGAGATCTGAGAGTTACATTCTTATGGCCTCCACAGTCTGCCCTTTGCAACACATAGATTTAGGGAGCAGCTCCTCCATGGCTTCTGTGAGCCTGTCTTTCTGTGGTGAAACTCAGAAGAAGGAGGTTAGTGAAAGGAACTACAGCCTCTGTTGCAGTTTATTTCAGGGTACTCATCTTCTCCCTACTGCACTGTCCAGTCCCAAATCCCCTCACCTTGGCAAGTCTTGGTGACTGACCTGGTATTGTGAGCCAAACTTTCATCCTCAGGTCAGGGTTGCTTTACACATCTATTCATCTTACAACAGAGCAAGAGAGTACCAGGAGGCACCCACGTGGGTCACCTGGCTGCCTCACATGTTCTTTTTTGTCCCTGTTAGGTCAGTTGCCCCTCCAGGACAGTGATTCCTCTCTTTGCTGATTCCTTGACACATGGAGTTCAAAGTGCCCTGGCAGTAGCCATAGTTTTTAGTTCAATGGGATCCTGGAGGTATCAATGGGATCTCCTGGCAAGACTGTACCTGGTTTAGGGACCAAGACCTCTAACCCTGCAGAATCAAAAGTTGTGGGTACAGAAAGCACAATTCCCTTAGTGGGGCACCCCAGCTCCTGTCTTTTGCTTTCCAGACCCATATATCTTTTCTACTGATGACACACACCATGTAAGGGGCTCAGATTTAATACACATGTAACATCTTGAAGAATGGCTCTCCCTCCACCCAGACTGCTGCTTGCCTCTGCACTGATACTGCCCCTTTGTTAGAAGGCTATGCCAATCCTGCCTTGGGTGAGCATTCTGTTTTGTTTTTTGTTTTTTTTTAAATACATGTATTTTATTATTCTTCATTACGTTATTTACCGCCCCCCCCACCCCCAGTGGTAAGACAGAATTTATTTACAGAAAAGAATACAGAAAACACTAAAGCTCCTGGTAGAGGGAGAAAATTCAAGTGGGGAGAGAGAAGCTCTCTCCATTTCTCTCTCGGTCTTTCCCCGTCTCCTCCTTTAGGCCTTTAGTCTCAGGGTATATATAGGTGTATAGGTTCTTTGGCCAGGAAACGAATGAATACAGTTCCTTCCAACGGCGGGCAAGGTGAATGAGTGTATCAATGAATGGATACAGTCCATTCATGGAATTGAGGCCTAGGAAATTCACAAGAAATTGACCTAGGCATAGGAAATGGGGGTTCCACATTTAGTCCTAAGTGTAAAGTGAAGGAGACACC
>CAUYRH010178395.1:0-20858 GCA_963574655.1 Perodicticus potto
GGAAAATTGGATATCCATACGCAGAAGCATGAAACTAGACCCTTATCTCTTTCCATATACATAAATCAAATTAAAATGGATTAAAGATTTAAATCTAAAACCTGAAACTATGAAACTACCTAAAGTAAATAATGGGGAAACACTTCAAAACATTGGTCTGAGCAAGGACTTCTTGAGCATAGGCAACCAAAGCAAAATTGGACAAATGGGATCACATCAAGCTAAAAAGCTTCTGTGCAATAAACAATCAACAAAGTGTACCCTGTATGTTCTTGGCACCTCTGTTGAAGATAAATTTACGGTAGATGTGTGGATTTGTTTCTGGGTTCTCTACTCGTTTCCTTTGGTCTATGTGTCTGTTTTTATGACAGCACCATGCTGTTTTGCTTACTACAAAATCCAGAGAATGGCAGAAAACTATTTAGAAACTACCTCTATAACAAGGGATTAATAAGTAGAACATACACATATAAGGAGCTCCAACAACTCAGCAGGAAAAAAAATCAAATTATCCAATTAATAAATGACCAAAGGTTCTCAATAGACATTTCTCAAAAGAAGACACACAAATGGCCAACAGCTATATGTAAAAATATTCAACATCATTAGTCATCAGAGAAATGCAAATAAAAACTACAATGAAATATCATCTCACCTCTGTTAAAATGGCTTTTTATCAAAAAGACAGGTAATAACAAATGCAGGAGAGAGTGTGGAGAAAGGAGAACCCTTATATGCTGTTTGTGAGAATGTAAACTAGTGCAACTACTATGGAAAACAGCATGGAGGTTCGTCAGAAAACTAAAAATAGGACTATCATATGACCCAGCAATCCTCTTGCTAGGTATATATCCAAAAGACAGGAATTCAATATTTCAAAAAGGTATTTGCACCACCATATTTACTGTAGCACTATTCACGATAGCCACGATATGGAATCAACCTAAGTGTCCGTCAACAGATGAATGGATAAAGAAATTGTGGTACATATACACAAGGGAAAATTATGTAGACACAAAAAAGAATGGAATCCTACCATTTTGCAACATGGATGGAACTGGAGAACATTGTGTCAAGTAAAATAAGCCAAGCACAGAAAGACAAATCTCACATGTTCTCACTCATATGTGGGAGCTAAAGATTAAAAACAATAGTTCTCATGGAAACAAAGAGTAAAATGACAGTTGCCAGAGGCTGAGAAGAGTAGCAGAGAGGGATTGGGGCGTGGATCACTGGGGATGGTTAATAAGTTAGGGTGTACTTTGAAATAACTAAAAGAGTGGAATTGGAATGTTTCTAACACAAAGAAACGTCAAATGCCTGAGGTAATAGAGTCCCCAATTACCCTGATTTTATTAATTCACATTGTATGCCTGCATCAAAACATCACATGTACCCTGTAAAAATATACAACTGTGCACCCATAATAATTAAAAATAAAATAATAACCCTGACACTAGATATATGTTATTACTTTCTTATTATTATGGTTTGCTAAAGCCAGCTCCAATCGGCTTGTGAGAGCCAATTGTTAAATACTCAAGAATTTTGCAGGGCAGTTGTTAAACCATCAGTATCTTGAAATTAAACCATGGTGAGAGTATTTACACCATGAAAATCAGCAAACACTACAAATCAGAACTCTTACTCAGGGAGCCAATTTATCAGGGCACCACTGGCTGATTTTTGAAAGGGTTGTCACAGTCTGTGTTGGAATATAAGGCAGTGACAGATAAAGAATCAAAAGGGAAGGAGCCAGGATTTGCCACTTGATAAGAGCACAGGAGAGAATATGCTCAGTGGGGCAGCCCTATCCCAGGGAAAGCCCAGAAAACTTAGTCAAGATAGAATTGGATGCTTAGAACAGCTCTCCCAGCCCCCAGCTAGGGAAGGCAGACTATGGAGTGAGACAAACCACATTTAATATCTATAATTTTATATTTGGAAAGTGAAAACAGACCTTCTTAATAATCTTCTTGACTAGTGGAGATGCACTGATTCATTCATTCACTCATTGACTATTTATTGAATGCCTACCGTGTACCAGGCACTGTGCTAGGCTCTGGTGATGCAGCATTGAATAAAACAGAGAAAGTCTCTGCCATTACAGAGTTTACAGCTTAAGATAAGAACAACAGTTTAGTATTCCAATGATGATTAGGAATGATTCAAGTGATCATAAGTAGCTATTTGATATAAGATGCTCAGGGCAAGCTTCATTAACAAGGTGACATTTGAACAGAGACCCAAAGGAAGTAAAAGGGCAAGTCACTGTTGAGATGCAATTCTGCATGGGTCTCTTAAATTTAGAAGCAGAAGAACTGTCTTTGTTCTAAATGTCTTTTCAAGAATGTTTATATAGCAAACATACATGGAAGGTAGAGATGTCTCCCTCCAAATTAAAGAGCAGATTTACTTACTGTCCAGTATAATGAAAGTAATTCCTCCTTCTGCAGAAAAAGACAGCCATTCTTGCTGCCCATTTTAAGTGATTCAAGTTTCCTAATCTCAGGGTTCCTCTCTTATAAATAAGACAACCCATTGCATGTACCGGTGTCAACTGGCACTCTTCATTTCTTCTTATGGAAAGTGTCTCAGGGAATAAGCAAAAGAAAATTCTGATACTCTGAATACTTCTATTCTGTGAATAAAGTCATTTGTCTCTGACCCAGGATACTCAGGTCTTCTGCCAGCATCCATGAAACTATGGTAGGCTAATTTATTAGCTTGCAAACAGTGTAAAATCTCAGGACCTACACAGTCCATGGCAGCCATGAGAATCAATGAGGCAAGTTTGTTCCAGGCAAGAGAAACATCAACAGCAAATGCCCTGAGGAGGGGGAGGAGGAGGATAGTATCCTTCAACTCTGCGGCCTGACTTGGCCCCTAATAATTGTAACTTGATTCAGTCTTACTCATCTCATTCTGGCAAACTCTTAACTTTTGTAATGCCACTACTTCCTGTAGCACAATCTGTGAGTGCCAATACAGCAGGAAAGATGAAGCATCTCCCATTGCCCTGCCTGGACTCTTGGTCCCAAAGGGGTCATATCAGATTTTGGGACACACCGAATTTATGTAACTCATACACTGAGAAAAGAAGTCCTAGAATAACTTGTAGTGCCCAGAACAGACACTTCAGGGAACAAAAAAGGGGAGCTCATATCCCAAAGTGGCAGCCAGAAACCTAGAGTCCAATGGGAGAAAAATGTAAAAATCAAGAAACAAGAATACAATCGTGATCCTCAAATAGAAAGGACTCTGAGGATCCTCAGAACTTTTGTGGGTAAGGCTGTAACAAATCACAGCAAAGTTAGTCATGGTTGCAATGGTGAAAAATTTAGGACAACCTGACTTACATATAGAGTATACGAGTTGAAGAAAATAGCATCTGATACATAGATCCTGAGAGCGATGTTTGAATGTATTTTTGCACTTTTTTTTCAGAATGCATCTCCAATTTGACCATAAAAGTTACTGGGCAAATAGAATTCTATACACAGATATTTGCATTATGAATCACTCCTTAGAAATGACTTGTTTTGTTTTGTTTTGTTTTGAGACAGAGCCTCAAGCTGTCGCTCTGGGTAGAGCTGCTGTGCTCTCACAGCTCACAGCAACCTCAACTCCTGGGCTTAAGGGATTCTCTTGCCTCAGCCACCCAAGTAGCCGGGACTACACAGTGCCAGCCACAACGCCCAGCTTTTTATTTGTTTATTTGTTTTAGTTATCATTGTTGTTTGGCAGACCTGGGCTGAATTCGAACCCACCAGCTCTGGTGTATGTGGCTGGTGCCTTAGTCGCTTTAGCTACAGGCGCCATGCCAGAAATGACTTGTTCCCTTAAAATTATATAGAGCAGCACCTCATAAGAAGCAACACTTCTAAAAATCCCAACTTTTTTTTTTAACTTTTATCTTTAAGACAAATGTGAACTTGGCTTTAGTTTTTCAGTGTGAAAAAAAGAGCGTACTCAACTAATAAAATAGTCAATACTTTTCCTGTGTCTCATGATTCAATTTCCCAGCCACTCTGATGCTGACAAATTGTAAATGACAAAAGCAGATTGATACTGCGATTCCTATCTTAAAACACTATTTTCTCTCCTATCTCAAAAGAATTTTCTTCCAGCCTCCATAATTTTTACAAACTCACCATTCCAATAAGTAACGTGAGGTATGAGTGACTTAAAGCAGATAGTCTTATGTACACGTATACATTCAAGCCAAGTTTGATCCTGAGGTCATCGAATCCACATAGGACTGCAGCAACACTGGCTAAATCAATATTTGGTATGTTTTCAAGACTTTCAGTAAGTGACATCTTGCCATCTCTTGTAATAAGTCTCCTTTTTTAACTTCCCACAGAGAAGGATTTAGTTACAACTGTGATTATCACTATACAATTGGAAATAGGAAAAACCAGAAACAATTTAAATTTCCCCAAGTAAAGGAATAGTTAAATGCCTAAAACCCCATGCATACGGCAGGACAACTTGCTGACATTCAAGTGATGGTATACAATATTAAGGCCATGAAAAGATTGTCACAATATTTGGTTGAAAGTGTGGTAGTTGAAAAGCAGCATATACCAGGTGGTCCATTTTGTATAAATACTGTATGTATATATATTCTTCAAACGGGCAAAAAACATTAAGCACCTCTTACATGCTACATACTGTTAGGCTCTGAGAATGTAGTGGGGAAAAGACATACAATTTCCATCCTCTTGAAGTTTACAGTCTAGCCAGAAAGATATATTAGACAAATAAGTATACAAGCTATTAGTTAATTCCAACCATGGGAAATGCTTCAAAGAAAACACGTTGTATGTAATTTTCCCCTAAGAAAACTCTCATCTCAGACATTCCACTCATCCTCTGCAAGTTAGCTTTGTGAAGCTCCACTGCGTGACAAAGTTTTAGGACATATTCTCCTTCCTTATATGTGCTCCCCAATTTTCCTATGAATATATTTTTATAGTAAGACCAACAAACGAGAAATTTTAGAATTCCTAGGGGAAAATTTCTCATTAAGCACACCATCCCACCAAGAATAACCTTGCATTGACTGGAAATCCTCACTCCCCAAATCCTCTTTGCCAAGATAATAATGTGAATTGTTTTAACCTTTCTTTATAGGCTTTATTTTCTAAGTGTTAAATCATCTTCATTGTCCTTTTGTGAACTGCCTCCAAGTTTTACATGATTAATGCCTGCTCATTAGATCCTGAACAAACTTGGGGACGGATGCACTCCAATAACTTTTAAAGGCTTTGGTTTTGTCAAAAAAGAGCTGCGGCCAGTGCACAATATATATCATCTGCATCTATGATAAACATACCTCTTGAAGTTAAGCTCTCCATAAAAGCATTCAATCTTCCCATTTCTTTCTAATTAAGATCTTCTTCCTAACTTCAAACGCCTGGATTACATCCACAAACCCTAAATAATGTGTTTCATTTCTTTAAAAATAGCATTTGCCTGAAGCAGCATTACACAGACATTTCAACGTGTTGGGGTTTTTTCTGCCCAAGCCTGTCAGCAGATTTGCTACTGCTCTGGCCATCAGACACAACACATCAGGTCCAAGAAATTTTACCAGCACAGCACTTTTATTTTATCCCTGAAAGGCAAGTGAAGACACTGCTTTTAAGAGCCAAACTTTCCCGGACAACTTTTTGAGCATCTAATATTTCGTGGGCAACTAACATGTACATAATAGTTCTATCATACAGCTAAGCAAGAAGATGAAGTTCTTAAGTTCCAAAGATTGACACCTAAATGGAAAGAAAGTACAAACAGGTGGGCTTACGCATGAAGGAAGATTTAGTGACCTCTTTACTATGTATTAAAAGGCCTGGGGTACTGGGAAAATACCCACCAGTGCCTAACAACCTCATATAACTGTAACAGAGAATTAAGATTAGGCTCTGCTCAGCTGTGGGAAGTTTCCATGGACTAGATGACTTTTATGTGATGTTTTTATTACTGTTGCAAATAGCACTCGGGGCGTAGCCAAATATACAGTCTAACCACTGGACCAAGGTTACAGCTCAAATTAAGCCTGACTCTTTATTGCCACAATGAACTTGTATAGCTGTAATGATATGTACACTTTTTTTTTCCCCATTTCTATCCCCAGGTGAGTCTACACTGGTATTCATGGTGGACAGAACCAAAGCTATGGATCCAAATAAATCAAAATGGCAATTTTCAATTCAATTCACATCCTCCATCACCATAAAGGCATTTGAATTTTGACCCAAAAGGCAGAACTTTCTACTGAAATTTCTGTTCTACAAACAGATTTGAATTCTAGTTTTGCAGCAGCATGAACAGAAGTTAAATGATTCAGTCCTGATTCCAGATCAATTCCATCAACATCTTCAGTGAGATTTTAAGTTATGCAAGATATAGTGCCTGTCCTCTAGAAGTTAACAGACAAACAGTCTCATAGAATAATGAGTTATCTGGGGTAGAACAAACCAGAAATCACCCTGAATCCTTTTGTACTTTTATTCTCTTTAAATAAGGATAATTTAGTACAGATTTTCTGGAAGGAAAAAAGGAAGTAAAGAGAATCACTTCCTATGCAGGACTGCCATGTTTGGGTGCAAAAGCTGTGTACTGCAGAATTCCAAAGGCTGCCATTCAAACAGTGTAGAATAAATAGTACAATATGGTAACGTGGGTCCATTGATTGCCATTAAGCAGAGATCCAAGAGAGGTTGTGCTAAAAAGATTGAGGCTTGGTCATTGCTATTGAGCTAGAGTTCCCTAAAATCTCCCTGCCTAGAGTTACCTTTAGTCCCACAGCCTAAAAAAACTGAACACAAAGCCTGGGGCTAAAAGGCATCAGCTGAAATAGTTAAAAGGACAAAGAACCAGAGAACTATGCAGATTAAGTCCTAGCTCAAGCCAAAGGCCTGACCACATTTGTTATATTCATAACATTTCTCCCTATAGTGCATCATCACTAAATATGTAAATCACTTATTGGATGGCTGGACTATTACATAAATGATTTCTTAAGTATAGTGTGGCCTATACTTAAGCTGTGGCCAGCTTATAAATTGCCATTCCTCAAATGTTCTGTGCTCTTATTTCTTAACATTTATAGAAATATGCTTATACCTGATAATGGATAAAATAAATATGGTCTTCACCTTTAAGAACTCTCCTTCTACACTTAATGTATTTCCCAAATAATTACCTAAATACTTGCTTAAAAATAACTTCATTTTGTTGTGAATGCAGGCAACATATTAATTTGCCTAGTTATTGACTCTAACAAAGTCATTCAAATGTTCCTCATCCTGCTTGATATGACCTTTTAGAGGCTCTCCAGGGATGTCTAACTTTTCATTTTTTTCTGTCATGTATTGGAAGAATAACAGTTATCTTGGGCCACATAATAAACACACAAACAGGAAAGCTGATTAGCAAAAAAAAGGTCTGTGCCTACTTTTCCTGATATCTGACACCACAGATAAGCAAAAAAAGGCCTCACAAAATCAGAATGAGGCCTGGAGGCTGCATGTTGGATACCCCTGTGTGTGTCATGCATAGTGGGAAGAAAAAAGAACCTGAACTCACAACAGGCTCATTTTTACTTAAAGCCTAATCTTTAGAAAAGTTCCATCTCCTTTGGCATTTTGATCACCGTGCCATGTGCCAATGGTCTATTTCTCATGTCACAAAGTATATGTTGGTACCCTCCTTTCTTTGGAAAGAAAAATTGGTTAAGGAGGGGTGCCTGCTCCTCCCTCTTCTTTCCTTCCTTGTCTTCGTCATGTGTGTTACTCCCACAAATGGAAATTCAGTCCTCTAAACAACTGGTGGATGTTTGGGGGAGAACTGCTCAGTTGTGCCAGTTTTAGGCCTTTGTTTCATCTGATTTCTGCCATTTGTGATGAGATACACACACAAATACAGGCAGGCTGCCTATGAGCACTTTTCTCATGATGTTTTGAACCCATCTATTTCATATGTTATACAGTGTGCCCCAAAAGTCACCCCTAAAGTCGCTATACATAGGGAAAATGGGAAATTACAAAATATTCATCACAATTTTTTTTGAAGAGGTAGCCAATACATACAGAATATTTTGTAAAATTTTGTAATCAATATTTGTACATTTAACTACAATTTCACATTTTCCCCTATCTATAGCGACTTTGGGGGTGATTTTTGGGACACCTTGTATTTATTTACTTTAGTGCTAATCAATAACAGACAATCTTACAACATGCACGCACTTGCCTCAAACCTAGAATAGAGCCATGTAGTCTCACTCTTTCCAGACTGTGAATTTGGAAAGAATTATAAAGTTTGAACTTTGCCACAAACTCTTAATAGAGAAGCAACATTTCACAAAAAGGGCCAACCTCACAGGGAGACAGAACAGATACTCCTTTATCCGCTATGACTAGAGACATACTGGAAACCCATCCTTTTCATATGTACTGCTCGCACTTCACCAACATCCAACTAATAATTCGTGCATTTGCTTATACATTCTCAATTCTACAACCATTTATGAAGAACCAGTCTTCAGAAATCACTAGGGAAATAAATGTAAGACAATATTTAAATAAATTCCAAATTCCAAATATAAGACAACATTTAGATAAATTCCAAATAAGACAACATTTAAATAAATTCCAAATAATTGTGAAAGTTTTGAGATGCACAAAAATCAAGAAATGTAAAATCTGCATGGATGGAAACAAATGAAGCCCTCCCAGCAACACCAATGAGCCAAGCAAGTTGTAACTTGCACAGGTGAATCAGAAAGGATGCTGCCATCTGTGTTTCCTGGAAGTGAATAATGGACCATAACATAGTCTGTCTCAAAACTTTTGAGCATCTTCAGACAATGATGTAATAAAAATAAAAATTAATCAAAAAAGAAACTATAGATCAGCCTCACTATAAATTTCAATACAAAAATTATAATAATTACTAGCAAGTAGATTCAAACGGTACATTAAAAAGTAATACACCACAACCAGGTAAGCATTTGCCAGGAGTACAAATTTTGATATTTCTAAAATGTTAGTAAAACTAAATAGAAACAAATCATGCACTCACTTCCATCAATGTTAAGGGCATTTGACAAAATTCAATACTCTTCTCTGTGCAAAAAAAAAAACAATAAAATAGGAGCTGATGATTAATTCCCCAACATTATAACAATACATATACCTCAGTACAAAATCCAGCATGTAATTTAGTGGAAACATACCTGCTAAAGTCAGGCATAAGACAGGGATGCCCACTAGTCCCAATACTGTTTAGTATTGTGTTATAGCTATTAACCAATCCAAGAATATGGTAGAACCAATTAGAAGCATAAAAATTTTTAAAGAAAGGTAAAGCTATTTTTATTTGCAGATGATAAGATAGTAGCTCAGCACCCATAGCACAGTGGTTATGGAGCCAGCCACATACACCAAGGGTGCCAGGTTCGAACCCGGACCAGGTCGGCTAGAAAAAAAAAAAAAATGACAACTGCAGATGATAATATATTTGGTAAATCCAAAGGAATCAATGGAAAAACTACCACAAATAAATTAGACAACTTAATGAAATATAAAGTTATAAAATTAACATAAAAACGATAGCTTTCATATACAGTAATAAAAAACAATTAGAAGACATAATGGAAAATATTTTTAATTAAAAGAAAAGCCATATTCTTGGTAAGAAAGTATTAACATGATAAACATGTCTGTTCTAAGTCACTTTATAAATTTCATGAACCTTCCACTAAAATTATCACCAGGGTCTTTTCTGAAACTCGACAAATTGATTATAAAATTCATTTGGAAAAACAAATAAACCAGAAAAATTCTAAAATAGAAGAACAATAAGCAGAGGACTTGCCAGTTAGCCGGATATTAAAATGTACTATATAGCTTCTATAGTTGAAAAAGTTTGCTTATGGTACAAAAATAGAACAACCAATGTGGCCAGGCACACTGGCTCATGCCTGTGATCCTAGCACTACAGGAGGCAGAGATGAGTGGATTGCTCAGGGGTTCAAGACCAGCCTGAGCAAGAGCGAGACTCCATCTCTACTAAAAATTAGGCATTCTGGCGAATGAAGTCCCAGCTAGTCAAGCAGCTGAGGCAACAGGATAACTTAAGCCCTCTATCCTGGGCCAACAGAGTGAGATTCTGCCTCAGGAAAAATAAAAATAAAAAACAACCAGCTCGGCACCCATAGCACAGTGGTTACAGTGCCAGCCACATACACTGAGGGTGGCAGGTTCGAACCCAGCCTGGGCCAGCTATACAACAACAACTGCAATAAAAAAATAGCCAAGTGTTGTGGCAGGAACCTGCAGTCCCAGCTACTTGGGAGGCTGAGGCAAGACAATCACTTAAGCCCAAGAGTTGGAGGTTGCTGTGAGCTGTGACACTATGGCACTCTACCGAGGGTGACATAATGAGACTCTGTCTCAAAAAAAAAAAAAAATGATGCAACCAAATATAAAACCCAGAAGTTGACCCAATTGTTTATGGAATTCAGTCTGTTGTTCCAAATCAATTTTATCTAGACATTATCTTTGTAGAAGTCACTGGAATAAAAAGCAAAACCTTACACTCATTCAGTAGTATGAGGGCTTATTCAAATGGCTGACACTGAACATAGCTCAGTGGAAACTTCGCTGTTATAGACGCCTAGGGATCAGAAATATCTACCCCATACTAAGTATATTTCTTGCTTCAAGATCTTAAAAAGCCAAGGAGTGTTGGTAAACGTGTGGCTTCTCCACGGTACAATCTCAGTTTTAATTCTTTAGTGTTACTTAGCGCCCCACATGCTTCAAGTTCTCTGTTTAAAAACAGGAAACAAATCTTTATCACATCATAACCACTTAAGACAGACAAATAAATTGCCTTAAGCACAGTCTTTGCATCCAGGTATAAACGCTGAAGAAAATAGTTCTCGCTCTCCTCCAAGCAGTGGCCAACGTCTTGAAAAGACTGGATTCTAGTTTCTATTAACTTGAACTAAGGTACCTCAGAGCATTTGGACTTACATCCGTTACTTTCCTTAATTTTATTCCTGTCAAGGTAAGTTATAACTAAATGCATACGGAGAAAACTTTCTTTGTCTTGATCTCCTTCATCACCTTTGTCCTTAGGACATAATTTAAATAAAACAGCTATGGCTCATGGATCTAATAAACTTGACAAGCCTTTAAAATGTCACAGTCCTGCAGACTTCCTAACAAGACAAAATAGATGAGCTGACAACCACAGACAATACCCATGACAAATCTGCCTGCCACCCACAGCACTGAAGTTTAAAGCCTTTGGGGTCTTTTACTTCCAGTCTGATCGGATCCAGGAATCATCCTGGCATCATACTATCATATTGATGAAAAAAGAACATGGAAACTGGGTTAAGAATAGCAACCTGAGCTACTCACAAGCACTGGTGACTTTGTATTTTGCCACCAAGACAGCACACACCAGCTTCTAAGTATCAACTTCCTCTGAATAGAAGGAGCATTTCATTCTCTTCTGCTTACATCATCACTCTGATTCCTTTCCTACTCCCACTGCTTCGTAAGCTGTCAAAAACTACACCAAAGGAAATCTGAGTGTAGTAGGGAGATGCAGAGTACAAAAGACGAATGGCAATGGCAGGAACTCTAAAGGAGAAAAGGGCAGTCACTGGCAACTCACAGTGGGCTTTCAAAGAAGATACAACGAAGTACCAGTGGGTATGTGCAACACACACCCTGACTGGCATGTTCAGTTCAATCTGCTTCCTCAAACATTTTTTGAACATCTACTGTGGGCAGTACAATAGGTGGGTGGTACCTAAATCTGTGTTGGGGATTCAACTGTAAGCAAAGCTGTGGACTGAGACTAGCAGAGTGATAGCAAGTGAATAAAACATAATAATATTGTAGGATAGGCACAAAGGCAGGCCACCTAAATAACACTAGGAGGTTCCAGAAAGGTTGCCAAAACAAAACTGAGGAGAAAGATACCTGGGGAAATTTGAATGTGGGCTGTATATTAGATCAAAGTGTTTTATGAAAGTTAAATTTCCTGGGGGTGACAGTTACACTGTGGTGATGTAGGAGAATGTCCTTATTCTTGGGGTGACGTATTTGGGGTAAAATTTCATGATGTGTGCATCAATCCCTCACATAGTCCTGTAGAAAATAGTGTATCTGAGTGGGGGAGAAAGGAGGAGGAGAAACAGAAAGAAAAGTTTGGCCAGCTGCGCTGCTAGCTGGTTGAAAGGAAACGGGTTTACATTCTGTTTTATAAAACAGAGGCAATGAGCTCACTTCCAGACACATGAAAGGGAGAGGACCTTACAGCCAAACTGAAGGAGCAAATCCCTTCCCAGCTGTGGACTCTACAAAAGAAATTCCCCAAAGGCCAATCTGCACATGAGAAGGAATTCTCCGGCCAGGGAGTGGGAAGCGGAGATGCCAGATCATGATCATTCCAGTGGCCTAAGACCTTGGCCTCATTCACATCTTGCCTCATCCATGTTACCAACCAGACACCAAGACTGTAATCTGACAGAGAGGCCTCAGCACAAAGCTCTACCATAATCATAGCGAGGTTTCCCAGCTATTCTGATTCATTTTTCAGACCCCACTGGAAATGTCTTAGATACACAACACATTTAGCAGTTATGGGAATTATCCATCTGATACCAGGCATTTCTATAATTTGGGAAGAATTCCCACAACCTAGTGCTGGCCATCCTGCATGGTAATATTTATCATTTTGAACAGCACTATTGAGATATAATTCACATACCATATAATACACTCACTTGAAGTATATTCATTCAGTTCTTTTTAGTTTATTCCCAGGGTTGTGCAACTATCACCACAGCTTAACTTATAGCATTTTAGTCTCCCCCAAACAAAACACTTCACCCATTATCCGTCACTCCTCAGTCCTTCCCAGAGCTTCCCTTCTTCCTGCAGCCCTAGGCAACTACCGATCTACCTCTGTCTCTACAGGTTTGTTTATCTGGCTATTTCATGCACATGGAATCATACAGTACGTAGACTTTTGTGACTAGCCTCCCTCTCTTAGGATGCTTTCAAGGTTCATCCACGTTGTGCCATGTATCAGTACCTCATTTCTTTTTATTGCTGAATACAATTCCATGGTGTGAATATAGCACATTCTCTTATCCATTCATCAGTTGATAGACATTTGGGTTGCTTTCACTTTGGGGCTATCATGAATAATGCTGCTATGAACATTCATGTACAAGCTTTTGTGTGAATATATATTTTTATTTCTCTGGAGTATAGGCCTATGAGTAGAACTGTGGACTCCTAAGTCTATGTTTAGCTTTTTTAGGAGCTGTCAAACTATTTTTTCAAAGCAACAGCATCATTTCACATTCCCACCAGCAATCCATGAAGGTTCTAATGTCTCTATATCCTGTCTAGCACCTAGTATCTGTCTTTTTTATTATAGCCATCCTTATGGAGGTGAAGTCTTTATCACACTGTGGTTTTCATTTGCATTTCCCCGATGACTAATGATGTTGAACATCTTTTCATATGCTTATCAGCCATCTGTATACCTTCTCTGGAGAAGTAAGTGTTCAGATCCTTTACCATTTTTTAAAAAATTTGGGAAATGGGTTTTTGTTATTATTGAGTTGTAGCATTTCTTTATATATTCTGGATATAAGTCCTTCATCAGGTTCATAATAGTTATAATTTAAGGTAGTATTTATTGAGAGCCCACCATGTGTCAGGCACTATGCAAAGCCTTTTCCAGGCATTATCTCATGAAGAACTTGTGAGATTAAGTACTTCAATTATTATTCCTATTTATATATTAGAACAGTGAGGCACAGACACCCAAGCTTCCACTATTGGTAAGGTGAATGTAGAATATGATTCCATGCAGTCAGATGCCAGAACTCACATCTCACTCACTGCCACACGGATTTACACTTGCAGCCTTCCTTTCTGCATCAAGAAGAATCTGGACAATAAAGCTTATTCCCTACTTATCTCACTGGATATTGTGAGACTTGGGTAAGTCAGTGTCCCTGAAGCAACAGGGTTTCATTAGAGATATACATTACAGCAAAATCCCCAACATATGTTTCCTATCACTTTAATCATGGGAGTTACTCCTTGAACAGTGTTCATGGACAAATAGCCTAAGAAATACTGCATGTTCCACCACTTTCTGGAAGATTTCATAATGCTTCTTTTAGTACATTAAATTCCATGAGAATTCTTGTAATAAAGAAACATTAATTTTTTTCAGTCATTGTGTATTTGCAAAACCTATATATCCCCCTCAAAAAAAATGCCAAACTCTCATAATATATTTTAGAAAACACCATGTGAACTAAATGCAGAGTACACAGGACGAGGCTGGGCAATCATTCTGTGTTTCTAAACTGTATAATCTCCTATGCTATTTTATGCCCTAAAGCTTCCAGGATTGCATATAGGCATGCTCAAACCAAGACCTTGACCTGCTTTCCAGATTTCTCAGCCCTGTTTTAAATGCAGAAGATCAACACACCTTAAAAGGTGACAAACAATGTCTGTCATTGCTTGGGTAGCTATTGTCCACATCTCTATCTAAATTTTACATCTCTGGCCCATTGGTGCAGAACAAACTTCTTTGCGTTGTTATTTTTATTGTAAATATCCAGTTTTCCATTTCCTTCCCTGTCATTGCTTTTCTCTGGATGGGAACCATTTGTGTCATTCAAAATGTGTGCACTTATCCATCTCAGATACCGTTGCAGAGTGGCAGACATGTTCCCTAACTCATGTAAGTGGATTACATCTGGATGCTGAGGGCCAAGACATGTACATACTAGCTGTGTAAACTGGACATTAAACAAAACTAAATATCTGTGTTTTTAATTTTTAAAAGATATGAAAGAAAGGAGCATGAAAACATGTAACTTCCAAGGAGAATACTTCTATAATTGTATCACATACTATAACAGCTAATTATTTGGGATGACTGGTACTTCCTGATTTCATTGTTTTAGAAATGTCAATTTAGGAATAATTCTGAATGTGATGCATGGTGGTGATTAATAGAGCTGATTCTTATATTTAGACTGCAGCTCCTTAGATTTAGACTGCGTAGGCTCTTTATCAGCTAGCTATTGCTATGTAACCAACTACAGCAAACTCAATAGCTTAAAACAACAATCACTTATTCCTTACCCATCTGTGGGTGAATTGGGCTTGTCTTGAAGTTTTTTGGCTGAGTATAAGTCCGTTCAACATGTCCCTCTTCTTTTTTGGATCAGTAAGTGAACAGGGCATGTTCTTCTCATGACAATGGCGGAAATGCAAGAGGACAAGCCCAAACACATGAACACATTCCACATGTGTTCTGCTTGTACCATTTCTGCTAGTATCCCACTGGCCAATGAAAGTCCATGGCCAAGCTCAAAGGCAATGAGCAGTGAAGTACACTCCACCAGCCATGCCAAGTAAGTCACAAAGCTATGTCCAATATTAGTGGAGTGAGCAAGTATATGTACTTCTCCCCTAAAGCTGTGGACAAGAACAAAAGCATTTTTGAATAATAATCCAATCTTCCACAGGCTCTAGTTTTTCATTTTGCCACTTCTCATCTATGTGACCTTGAACAAGTATCTTAACCACTCAGTTCTTCAGTTTCATCTTTTGTAAAATGGGAATAAAATAGTGCCTACTTTACAGAGTTATGAGCAATAAATGAGGAAAGGCATGTAAAGTGTTTGCGATCATTATTTAATTCTCTGACTCCACCATTAGCAGTAGTGGGAATGGCCAAAATATTAGAGAGACTTTATTTTTCCTTGGGAAGTGAAACAAAGGTGCCGTAATTATCAGATGCAAACACCAAACCATTGGCAGTTTTACTCCAACCTCCTTTCCAATATGGAAAATGTTTGCATTACTACAATAGAAAAATTGGAGAGAAAAATCAAAGTCACATTGGAAGCCCTGACCCAATGCTAACCTATGAATGTTATCTAGAAAAACCAAATGAGAAAAAAAAAGATATATATATGCCATAGTTACTTGGGTATTTTATACATAGTCTTAGCTACATTTTTAACCTAAATTGTGAAAAGCTAAATTACCCAGATAGTTGCTTCAGTCCTCCACATCATTTTGTATAATTTGCAAAAAGAGATATGGTGGGCCACATTTTCACTATAACAAACAAGTATTATAAGGAAAAACATTTTAAGACTACTAAGTAAACCTTTACATAAAAGTTTAGGTAAAAGCAGGAGAGCTAGCAATAAAACATCCTACATAGAAAGAAACCTATTGGAGTCTTTTTTTTTTTTACCCATAACTCAGTTATAAAAGTAATTCAGCCCAAACACATCAATTTTTTCCAAGAAATGGACTTAAAATTGACTCACCTTCTAGAGCATACATTATATTCATTTATTTCCTACCCAAACAGCTTGAATTTTAGATCCTGTTTCTTCCTTAGGACTTTTGAAGACCTTACTGTCATTCTCACTGATTCAATACTTATCTACAGCTCTGAATTATGACAAACCTTTTTCTAGATACCATAAACCTGGCTCAAATGGAATCAAGTAAAGAGCTTATGTTTCTTCAAACTACTGTTAGGACTTAGCCTAATAATCTGGACATCAAAGCTATCCCATAAATAGTTGACTAACTGCACCACTTATCTATAAAATATTCATTCCTTTAGTCCATAGCAGATGTACAACCAATGTCCACAGAACTTTTATTAATGACTAGGAAAACCATTGTGTTTGATACATGAAAGCTATCTGCAACTTCTCTGCCTAGTAAGATCTGTACTTCTAGTTCTGTTTCTCACATTTAGCTATAGGGTCAAGGAGAGATTAAACCTCTTAGGCTGCTGAAGGGAGGCAAGATAGCTAACCGAAGCCAGCTTTCGGCAGAGGCTCCTGTCCAGAGGGAGAAATAATGGACAGAAATAACCCAATAAAGCGGAAGATCAGGAGCTGAGCTGAGAGAGAGGATTGATAGGTTCACATCACCCCTGCTTTGACAAGCTGGGGCTCCAAGGAAACAAATTTCAGGTACAAAACCCATCCCAAAGAAGATGGGAATCCTTCCCCTCCTCCCTCCAGGAGAGCAGCTTGAGGCGAGTAGAGAACAGAGGACCTTTTGTTTCACCAAAGGGGAGAGAACACTGAGGGCTGGGACTCCCTCCATGGAGAAATACTGCTGCAAGCCGAGGCAGTCTCTTGCCTGGGCCAAAAGTTGATCTGTTATTCTCCCTACCTTCCTGAACTCCCAATCCACCCCTCCTCCCTCTCCTGGCGGTCTGGAAGACTACCCCCTGCAAAATCCAGAGCATTTCACACATTTTTGGTAGGGTGGGGCACCTCATGAGCTGTGGAGCAGTTGCACTAAAACTATAACTTTAAAAGAGACAGGAAGTCTCAAGGGGAGAGAGACTTGCTCCGTATTGGAAAGAGCAAAGTTCAGGACTCGTGCAACCGACCATCAGTGCACCAAGTCCCCGGCTTAGCAGCCTGTGGTGGGGGGCTCAGCTCCTCACCAGGCTCCTGCAACCTGCTACAGCAATTCCCACCCAACTTCAGCGACCTACCACCCACAGTGGGTGATTCCCGCCCAGCTCCTGAGACCCCCTGCTTGTGGTTGGTGACTCCCGCCCTGCCCCTGCAGCCCAGAGCCTGCAGCCCATGACTCCCACCTGGCTCCTGCAACCCATGGCCCATGCCGGCAACTCCTGCCTGGCACCTGTGACCCATGTGGCCCACGTCTAGCGACTCCACCCTCCAGCTCCATGCCTGGCTCCTGCAACCAGCAGCCTGCAGCCGGCAACTCCTGCCTGCTCCTGCGACCCACAGCCCTTGCCGGTGACTCTGACCTTCAGCTCCCCACCCTGCTCCTGTGACCCCGAGGCCCGTGACTCCACCCTCCAGCTTCCCACCCAGCTCCAGAGACCCACGGCCTGTTTCGGTGGCTCCTGCCTGGCTCCTGCCTGGCTCCTGCAACCCCTAAGGCCCTAGAGCCCTGTGACTCTGCCCTCCAGCTCCAGCGACCTGCACACAGCAATACCCCAGACAGTGGCAGAACCACCCCTGACAGTGATGGTGGCTCCACAGACCCTCCCACTGGTGTCAAATTGAGCTGCCAGTGGACTCCACTGCCTAGATGCTGAAGACCTTTTGAACTCTCCCACCCGATTGGTGTTTGTGTTAACTGGAACAATTGGTTTCGTACTCTTGACCTGAGCCAATCACCCGGGGACCCACCAAGGTTGTACCCTGGTTGTGTTGTTGTGGAAATGTGGGATTCTCCCCTGCCAGTTGTCACCTATGTGTGTGGGGGGGCAGGGAAGAGGTTATATATCTCCACAGCTGAGATTTTAACCCAAAGCCACTGATTCACTAGGAGTGGGCAAAAACTAGCTGAATACTGGTCAGTGCCATCTAGCCCCACCACACCAACTAGATCCCCAGAGTTTCAGGCTGTAGTTCTGAACGGGACCTTTGTAAAGCTGGAAAGGAAAAGCTGCAATCACCAGTCCCAGTTCTTTGGTAAAGGGCTGGTCAATTACAACTCCAGGAGCCCTCAATTCAATTCCACCATGCCAGCTTCTCTAGCCAAATGGTGAAAAATAATCACAGGGCAGAATCAGTGGAAAAACTCTGGCAACATGAATAATCAGAGTAGATCAACTCCCCCAAGGAATGACAAAGGAGACACAATAGAAGATCCCATTCATAAACAAATGCTTGAGATGTCAGAAATCGAATTCAGAATTTGGATTGCAAATAAGATTAACAGAATGGAGGCAAAGACAGAATTAGAAATTCAAGGAGCAATTCAAAAGATGTCTCAAGAATTCAATGAATTCAAAGACAAAATCACCAAAGATTTTGACACATTGAGACTAGAATTTGCAGCCTTCAAAGATCTGAGAAATACAGCAGAATTCCTCAGTAACAGAATGGAGCAGGCAGAAGAAAGGATCTCTGACATTGAAGACAAAGCTTTTGAACACTCCCAAATGCTCAAAGAGGAAGAGAAGTGGAGAGCAAAAATGGATCATTCCCTGAGAAAATTGTGGGACTACTCCAAAAGAGCAAACATTCGCCTCATAGGAATCCCTGAAGGAGAAGAGGATGGTCCCAAAGGCACAGATACTCTACTTCAAGAGATAATTGAAGAGTACTTCCCAAGCATAGCAAGAGACACTGAAATTCACATAGCAGACAGTTTCAGAACCCCAGCACAACTCAACCCAAATAAAGCATCTTGTAGACACATTATAATTAACTTCACCAAAGTTAATATGAAAGAGAAAATCCTGCAAGCTGCCAGACGTAAGAAAATCATAACCTATAAGGGGAAAAATATTAGAATGACCGCAGATCTTTCTGCTAAAACTTTTCAAGTCAGAGGAGGGTGGTCATTGACCTTCAATCTCCTAAAACAAAACAACTTTCAGTCCAGGATCCTGTATCCAGCTAAAGTGAGCTTCATTTATGACAGAGAAGTTAAATAGTTTAATGACATGCACATGTTGAGGAAATTGGCCATAACCAAACCAGCTCTTCAGGATATCCTCAGACCCATCCTCCATAATGACCAGAACAATGCTCTACCACCAAAGTAAACTCACTCTGAAATTTTTGACCAAAACCCAATTTCCACAGTGATGAAAAAATTCAAAATGTCCACTGGACTTTTGAAAAACTTGACACCCAAAATACTACCAGGCTTATCAATATTCTGGATTAATGTAAACAGCTTAAATTGTCCTCTTAAGAGGCACAGGTTGGCTGACTGGATACAAAAACTCAGGCCAGATATATTCTGGCTACAAGAATCTCATCTTATCTTAAAGGATAAATATATATTCAGGGTGAAGGGATGGGCATTTGTAATCCAGGCAAACAGAAATCAGAAAAAAGCAGGATGGCAATTTTATTTTGCAGATACACTATGCTTTAAACCAACAAAAGTAAGGAAAGACAAGGATGGTCACTTTGTATTTGTTAAGGGAAACACTCAACATGATGAGATGTCAATTATTAACATTTATGTGCCCAACCAGAATGTTCCTCAATTGATAAAGGAGACCCTAACAGACAAGAGCAATTTAATATCCTCCAGCACCGTAATACTTAGAGATTTTAACACCCCTTTGGCATTATTGGATAGATCTTCCAATAAGAAACTAAGCAAAGAAAATCTGGACTTAAACTTCACCATACAACAATTGAATTTAATAGACATCTATAGTACATTTCATCCTAACAAAACTGAATACACATTCTTCTCATCAGTCCATGTAACATCCTCCAAAATTGATCACATTTTAGGTCACAAGTCTAACCTCAGCAATTTAAACAAATAGAAATTATTCCCTGTATTTTCTCAGATCATCATGCAATAAAAGTTGAACTCACCAATAACAGGTATCTGCATACTCATACAAAGACATGGAAACTAAATAACCTTATGCTGAGTGATAGGTGGGTCATAGATGAGATTAAGAAAGAAATAGCCAAATTTTGAAACAAAACAATAACGAAGACACAAATCATCAGAACCTGTGGGATACTGCAAAGGCAGTCCTAAGAGGGAAATTTATAGCTTTGCAAGCCTTCCTTAAGAGAACAGAAAGAGAGGAAGTCAACAACTTAATGGAACATCTCAAGCAACCAGAAAAGGAAGAACATTCCAACCCCAAACCCAGCAGAAGAAAACAAATAACTAAAATTAGAGCAGAATTAAATTAAATAAAAAAGAATTATTCAAAGATCAATGAATCAAAAAGTTGGTTTTTTGAAAAATTCAACAAAATTGATAAGC
>CAUYRH010178400.1:0-75510 GCA_963574655.1 Perodicticus potto
CGGTCTCTCCTGTCCAGGGGAGGGTCATGGCCACAGTCGCCCCGGTCCCGGGCGGGGTCCTGTCCTATAGTCTCTCCTGTCCAGGGCGGGGTCATGTCCTGCAGTCTCTCCTGTCCAGGGCAGTGGTAATGTCCTGCAGTCTCTCCTGTCCAGGGCGGGGTCATGTCCTATAGTCTCTCCTGTCCAGGGCGGGGTCATGTCCTGCAGTCTCTCCTGTCCAGGGCGGGGTCATGTCCACAGTCTCTCCTGTCCAGGGCGGGGTCAGGTCCTGTAGTCTCTCCTGTCCAGGGAAGTGGTCATGTCCTGCAGTCTCTCCTGTCCAGGGCGGGGTCATGTCCTGTAGTCTCTCCTGTCCAGGGCAGTGGTCATGTCCTGCAGTCTCTCCTGTCCAGGGTGGGGTCATGTCCTATAGTCTCTCCAGGGCAGGGTCATGCCCTGCAGTCTCTCCTGTCCAGGGCGGGGTCATGTCCTGTAGTCTCTCCTGTCCAGGGCAGGGTCATGTCCACAGTCTCTCCTGTCCAGGGCGGGGTCATGTCCTGTAGTCTCTCCAGGGCAGGGTCATGTCCTGCAGTCTCTCCTGCTGACAGAAAGTTACTCAGACTATCTGGGAGCGTGCAGGGAAGGAAGAGCATGTGTCAGTGGCCTGTAATCTGCTCTAAGTTCAGCCACACAAAGTTCCCTCGTCCTCAATATCCCGGAGTGGCCAGAGCGCAAACTCTGGGTCACACAGGCTGACCTCTTTCTGACTGTGACTTAGGCATTTGAGAATTTTTCCTTTTTATAAATTTTAACTTTTAAAAAGTCTTTTGTCCTAGGTTGTTTTAACTTTTTCACCTACCAAGTTTTAACACAGTGCCTCATACCTGAATAGTGCAAGAGAGCTTGAGTCATTCTATCTGGAAAAGCGGCCAGCAGCCGGCTGCAGAGTATCCTTCCTCAGGTGTGGGGATACAGGAGGGACAGCCGGCTGGCAGGGCTGGAGGCAGCAGCAGAGACCAGCTCCCCTTCCGGTGGATGGCTGCTTTCCCACACAGCAAGTGAGACAGCCAGGCAACATCTCCAAGGAGGGGAGACTGGGCCAGGACCCAGGTGGACGGAGCTACTTGGGGTCTGTGCAGAGCCCGCAGGGGGCACAGTGCAGGTCTGGCTGAGCCCACAGAGGACAGTGTAGGTGCAGGGTGGGGCTGGGGGTCTTCTGCAGTGTGGTCAGTTCCAGTGAAGGGAGAGCTTCAGGAGGCTCTTCTGGCAGGGGACAGCAAACGGAAGGCCATTCTCCACTGTCCGCGGAGCTCTGCTCAGAGCCTGTAGGGTCCCACAGCACCTGCCGGCTCTTCTTCAGGGTCGGAGGATGAATGTGCCCTCAGTGGCCAGCTCCATGTGGGAAGAGGAGATTCCTATCTGCCTCTTCGCAGAGCTCCTTTCTCCCTGATATCTGGATGCCCTGAACAAGTGCCCCTCAGACGCCCTTTACCCATACTGGTGATAAATCTCTGGCTTATCTTCCCACGTGGGTGCCACTGATGCACGTGGCACAAGGCTAGAGTTGCTCTTTAATCACACACCATCAGGATGCTCCCAGGGAGCCTCCTGCCACAAGGACATTGCACAGCCGTCTGCAGGTGCCGGTCCCAGGTTTCCAGGAGGAAGTTCCTGCCCCAGACTCCTAGAACCTCTGAATGACATGCTGTGGGCTGACTGCGGCCTTACGCGGCGGCGTTGGCTTCAGGTCCCGGAAGGCAGCTGGGGTCCAGAGGCCTGTTACTCACAGGTCTGACCTTCGGATGTGCAGCCCCCGTCCCTTCCCTTGGGTCAGGGTGTCCTCTTAGAGGTCACTGTCCACACACTGATGCTTGACAGCCCTCACCCTGGGACAGGACAGGTTGCCTATGTGGGAGCCCTGGTTCCGTTTGGCTGCTTGGGGATCCGAGGGAGGTGAGAAGACAGTGATGTACAGGCAGCACGGGCTGCATGGCTGGGCTGGCACCCCACTCTGAGAGCTGTCCTGTGCACGTGTCCTTGAGCATCTGTGGGCCTGAGGTGTGGTGTGAAGAGGGCCTAGGGGCTCACCCTGCACCCTTCAGGGACCCCAGATCATGGTGCAGTCACTCTGTACGTTTGGGTTACTACATGGCCCTGGGGGGCGCCTGATCATCACAGAGGGGGGCTTGAGTGTCAGGTTCAGAGCTGAGTATCCCACATTCTCCAGCTCCTGGTCATCCTCATGGCACCGCTGCTTGTCTGGAGGGAGGTGTCCTGGCTCTAAGCTCTGCCCCAGGGCCTGTCCCAGAGAGGGAGTGCGGCGGGGAGCAGCACTGCCATGGAGATCCTGTCTTCTCTGTCCAGGGCTCCTCAGCCAACTATGCTGTCTTGCAAATATCTTTAAGCATGAAACACACTAATTGTATAACCTATAAAGCCACATGGGCACCGGCCTTCTTTGCTGGTCAGGGCACAACACTGTCCCCTCTGAGATTCAGTGGAGAGGTGTTCGTTGCCAATACTTGATTTAGTTTAGAATTTTATTGGTGTTTCCAATGGCTGTTGGTCAGAGTCTGTGAGCACAGCTGACACTTGTGGGTCCACAGTGACAGACGCCTCCAACGCCAGGCCCAGTATAGCCAGGTGACACAGCCCACAGGTCCTTCTAAGAACAGGGAGAGCGAGGCAGGGGAGTTTCACGTGGGCCTGAGATTTGCACGCCTTGCAGAGCCCCTGACCCGGAGCTGGCCGGCCCTGTGACCACCAGGTGCTTTCATTCCCGTGGGGACTAAGTTATTTCATGGGAGGTACTGGTTGTCTGGGCCCACCATTCCCAGTCCCCGCAGTTGGGGGACACCTCCCATGACAGATATTTGCTCATTCTCTCACAGTTTGGAGGCTGGAAGCCACGAGCAGGTATCACGGGGGTGGTGACATGAGGCCCTCTCATCTCATGAGTAGAGGGCCCTGCTCTCCCCACGTCCTCACTGGTCATCCCCATGTCTGTGTGCTGGGTTCCTCTGAGTCTGCCCCTGAGTCTCTCCCCTTCTTGGGGGACAGTGGTGCTCTCCCTGTGTGCCTGTCTGTCCCCCTCTCATAAGGACACTGGCCACACTGGACTAGAAACTACCGGTGTGACTTCATTCAAACTCAATGGTGTCTTCGAAGGCTCTCCAAAGGTAGGCACATCCTGCTGTGCTGTCATGTTGAGGGGGGCACAGTCCGGTCCAGATGGCAAAGATAAAATCATTTCACATTTATAACTGAGGCCCCAAGTCATTTGAGTTATGAAGCAAATGGAAGAAACATCCTTGTGAGCCTTACATTGTCCTGTGAAAACCCTGGGAGAGGCAATGGCCTTTCCGAAGAGCCAGCCTCACTCCCCTCTAGGCCCCACAAGAGGGGCTGACGCTTCCCCGCGCGCTCTGGGCAGTCACACAGCTGTGCTGTATTGCAGTGAGCCTTATATGGGGAAGAGGCTGCCAGGGCCAGCAGAGGCCCCGTCCTATAGACACTAGGGCTGGAATCGGCAGCATTCCGAGGGCTCCCCCTTCCCTGGTGGAGCCGGCCGGTGGGAAGGCACAGGCGGGCACAGGCTGGACTGCGGCCTCGTGAGACAATGGTCAGAAGGCGCAGAAAGCCCTGCCTTTCCTCTCCTCCCACAGCTGAGAGGCTGTGAGTGCTGTGGGGTTGTGGAAGTTGTTGAAAAGCAATAGAAACTCACAGGGGTGAAGGCTCTGGGCCTTCCATACCAGGAGAAAAGTCCCTTTTAGTCTTTTACATTTGCAGGTCTAAGCAAACTAGTATAACCTAGGTCCTTGGTATTTGGTTGTCAGTGGTAATT
The DNA here is from genome assembly GCA_963574655.1 of Perodicticus potto. Classification (NCBI taxonomy): domain Eukaryota; kingdom Metazoa; phylum Chordata; class Mammalia; order Primates; family Lorisidae; genus Perodicticus; species Perodicticus potto. The sequence continues at coordinate 3,824 of CAUYRH010178400.1, forward strand.
TCTGGAAAACAGAAGGTCTTGCTTCTACAAGAGAGAACGGAGCCTCGCAGTCCAGGAGGAAGCCCAGAATTCTGAAGTCCCAGCCCTTGTGGGGGCAGAGCCTGTCCTGAGTACCCTGTCCAGCCCCGCCCTCACCTCTGTGCTTTCCCCATTTACTTGGCTGTGAGGTGGTCGGGGGACTGGGAGTGGTCACCCTCTTTTCATCCCAGGCTGGTTCCCATGGCCGGGTGCTTTGTGAGGAAGTCGGGGGGTAAGTCGGACTTCACACGGAAAACGAGTGACTTTTCCCCACTCAGATGTTGGATTTCCCTCGGTTCTCTTTCCTCTCAGCTTTAACTTCACCCCTCTCTCACTTTCCCTGCTACATGTCAGCATCTGGATGTGTGTGTGGAGTTCTGTGAAGCCGCTCCACTCCGTAGGCCTCTGGTCTTGTCTCACCCACGTCACCTGCCAGGTATTTGACGCCTCAGCTAAGTCTGTCCGGCCACGTGACTGTGCGATGCCTCAGTGGCCTCAGAGAGAACTGGGCCTTGGGTACTGTTGACGTGGGCACAGCAGAGGCTGCTTCCTTACAATGCCGAGTGGGTCCAAACTCACGCTCTGAGGCTGGCACGTAGGGCTGGCTCATCACGGGTATCCTGTGGCGATGGGACAACCACATTTTTATTTCATCCAGGGCCTTGCTGACCCTGGTGGTGGCCTGTCCTAGAAGTGGTTGCTTCCTAGAGATAGCAGGCAACCTAGATGGGAATGTCCCCCCAACCTCAAACCCAAGCCAGCAGCCCACATCCCAACCACCTCCTTCATCAGGACCTTATGCTCACACACACCTTGCCCCTGTGACCTCCAGACCAGGCACCTCACAGAAAGGACAGCCCTACACCCCACATCCAACAATTCAGTTCACACCAGCTGTCCCCAGCGTCACTCTGGCCACTTTCCCCCCTCACTCTTCCTGTTTCCAGGGACCCCGAGTATAGAAGACACTTCCTCATCACAGCCATTTCCATGTCTAGGTATCTTATTACACAATTAGCACATTAACTGTTTTGAGTTGTATTTAACTCACAGTAGTTTGACCCCAGGGCCTCTTGAGGCATATATAACTCACACATCTCTTTACCTAATAAAACACTATGGCCTCAAGGAAAAATGTTTTTTTCTTTCTTTTTTCTTTTTTTTTTTTTTTGTCATGCAGCTCAATGTGTTAAAACACATTTGGAAGAGGCTTTAAAATAGAAGAAAACTGAGCTAGAAATGGGGAAACCTCCTCAAACAAGCCCTGGGCCTGGGCCTGGGCCTTGGTGGGACCCTCCTGTCCAGTCGATGTCCAACCCCCAATGACCCATTGCTGCCCAGACAGGGCTTCCTCCCTAGAAAATGCAGAGGTGGCCCCAGCTGTGTCCGGGAGGCAGAGGCTGAGCATGGGAAGGGGACCCTCTCCCTGTGTCAGTCATCATCACCCCAAACGTAGGAGGTTCTCCTGTGGTGGGATAGGGGCATGTGCACCGGCCGCCTGGGGCTTACCGACCTCCCTGTCTGCTACAGGTCCCCGGGCAGCAGTCTCTGGTGCCCACGAGCTCAGCGAGCTTGGGATGACATTCAAAGTCTAGGAATTAACAGAGACAGCTTGTTTTTCACTATGTGGAAAGCTTTTCTTTAGACACCTACTATATTTCAGATTAAATTTGATTTGTCTTTATATAAAATGATGATTTCTATATAGTCATGGGTGGGGGTCACCTGGATCCACAGTTAGGAGGCGAAGTGCACACCTGGAGAGGGGGCCCCAAGGTCTTCTGCTGGTTCTGTCTCCGGACAGCTAAGCCCAGACGGGTCCAGACATGTGGGGACCTCAGCTTCCTGATGCAGGAGCCAGTGGGGCAGGAGGGGTGAGCCACATTTTCTTCTGAACACATAATTGGAGGCTCTGACACTACCTCCCTGGGCTAGTTCAGTTCCATTCTGAAGCCTCCTGTAGGATGGGCTGTCGCTGCAAGAGTGACCAGAGAAAAGTGATGTGTCATTAAGTAAATATACAGGTGTCCTGAGCTCCTGTCCAGCCTCAGCAGGGTTGGGTTGAAAGGCCTTTGTGAAAGAAAGTCCCTGGGAAGGTGGCACCTATGACTCAGTGGGTAGGGTGCCAGCTCCATATACCAAGGGTGGTGGGCTCAAACCTGGCCCCGGGCCAAACTGCAAGAAAAAAATAGCCAGGCATTGTGGTGGGTGCCTGTAGTCCCAGCTACTCGGGAGGCTGAGGCAAGAGAATTAATTGCCTAAGCCAGGAGTTTGAGGTTGCTGTGACCTGTGATGCCACGACACTCTACCGAGGGTGATAAAGTGAAACTCTGTCTCTTAAAAACAAAAAAAAAAGTTACTGGAAAATTCTGATAAAGTGAACTTAATTGTGGAGGTTTCAGCTTTACATTTGTGGTGGGGAGTTGGGGGAGTCACTGTCTCTGTCCTTACGGCCTTTAACCCCTTCTTCACCTGCCTCCAAAAATGCCTGGCCCAGCCCATCTGCACCGGCCAGCAGGGGGTCTTTGTGGAAGAAGCAGGGAGCTTTTCCCAAGGCTGGGAAAGATGCTCTCCTAGAAAGATGGTGGGTTGGTGGCTTATTCGCCTGGAACAATGACTTAAAAATAAGATACACTCATTAAACGGACAAAGTGCAGAATCATCTGCTCTGCACTCAGAATACAGTCTGCCGAGGCTTGGGTCTCCACATGGCTCTTTGAAATCTGAGCTGGAGTCTTTATTAAACCACCGCAGATCACTCTGGGCATCTCCTATGTGTCTGAGAACACCTCCAGGGCCTGTGCTCACCAGGCAGGGATGCTTGGATCAGTCAGGGTGGCTGTGCACCTCCTACTCCCCACAAAACCAAGCCCCGAGTGGGGTCAGCACCATGGGGGCAGTTTGGTGGGTGTAGTTCACCCTCTACCATCTTTACGTGCATGACAACAGCCGGGGATGCCCTTTGGCAAAGTTCCTTGTATAGGTTTCCATCAACAGCAATAAATCATTTGTGAGCTTATGGAGCAATTACCGTCCAAAGATAAAGGAGTTGAATCTTAACAAGGGGAAGCACCCAGTGCTGATCCTCACAGAGCTGGCTGGTCCCTCAGGCTGCTGTGGTCACTCACTCTGCGGGCGTTTGGTTAATAGTTAAACAACCAGGCAGTGTGGGCCTCGGGCCCATCAGGGGACAATGGGGCTGCGGAGTGAGTGCGGGCTCGGCCTCCCAGAAACAATGCAGCCCTTCGTGTGGTGCACCTCCGGATAGACTCAGCTGTGTTGTGATTTATGACGGGGGAGAGTCAGCAGACAGCCAGGGAAACCCCTTCCACCCCAGAGCTGCCTTTCAGGGTAGTTTATTATAAAAGCAGTGTGTTCTTGAGATGGTTTGTCCAGAGGATGAGCCGAGAGACTCCTTAGGATTTTGGGAGCCCCAGAATATCACTCACGGCCCTCACGCCCGGAGCTGGTAACTGTTACCCAGTGGACTGATGACAAAGCAGCCCCACTCAGCAATGACCAGGTAATGTCCGTGCCCCTCTTGGGGTGGTCTCCCCATGGACTCCGCCGTGAGGGCTGTGTCGGGGTGCGAGAGAGTGAGGTCCCCTGGGGCACAAAGCAGCTTGTGGTGACATCTGCCAAACTTCAAAAGATCCCAGGCTTGTCCCTCTCCAAGGCCAATGTCGAGAAGAGCGTTGAAGCCGGGGGTGCCCGCGGTGTGTCCTCCCCGCCCTCCCTCCTCCACCCCCCTCCACACAGACTTTAAAATCTCCCCGGTGACAACTGCTGCACCACCATGTACACCTCCCCTCGGTGACATGTGGCTCACGGCCTACCACAGCTCTCTGTTCATCCCTGGGTCACATCCCCTTTCTTAGCGGGATTTTTCTGTCTCCATCTCTTACTTCTGACTCCCAGGGACCAGAGCCAGAGAGGGACACTTCCACACGGATGACCAGGCCCTCTGTGACACAGCAGTACAGTCTCACCCGCCTGGGGGCAGTGACTTCCCGTCTCAGCAGCTCAGCCTGTGCTAAGGTGTGTTTTTATTTTCCTTGTAAATACTTACGTGAATTTGAAGACCTGTTGGTGTCAGCTACAGCCTGCCCTGCCCTCCCCGTTCCTGCTCTATGAGCCCAGGCAGGCTCTGGGACCCTGTGGTCAGCAAGTCCCTCTCTGTAAGGACGGGTGGTCCACACCCACAAGAGTCTCCTGGACTTGGATGGGTTCCGGAGGCCCATCTGTGCAGGGTGTGTCCCCAGGCATGCTCACTCGAGTGCGCTACCCACAGAGCCAGAGCCAAAAGTCAGTCTTCAACTGCAGCCTGCACGGGACCGGAGCCCTGAGAGGCATCTCGTCATTAATTGATGGACTATTCATTTAGAGCAGTTTCAGATTTATAGAAAAACGAGTGGAAAATAGTAGAGTTCTCACACACTTCCTTGTACTCCCCATGCGTGCACACACAGAGTTTCCTCTGCTGCCGATGCATTTGTCAGGACTCTCCAGAGAAGCTGGTAGGAGACGGCTGGATGATGGGTAGATGGGTAGACAGGTGGCAGGTAGGTGACACATGGTAGAAACACAGATGGATCGATACACAGCTAGATGGATACAGCTGATAGATACGTGGGCGGTTGGGTGGTAGACATATGGGTGGATGGATGGATGGATGGATGGATGGATGGATAGATAGGTGGATGGGTGATAAACATATGGGTGGGTGGATGGATGGATGGATGGATGGATGGATGGATAGATAGGTGGATGGGTGATAAACATATGGGTGGGTGGATGGATGGATGGATGGATGGATAGGTGGATGGGTGGTAGACATATGGGTGGATGGATGGATGGATGGATGGATAGATAGGTGGATGGGTGGTAGACATATGGGTGGGTGGGTGGATGGATGGATGGATGGATGGATAGATAGAGAATTGGGTCACACAGTTGCGAGTCTATTGTCTGTAGGCTGGACAACAGGAGAGCCCATGGTGGGGCCTGAGCCCAGAGCCTGGTGTGAGTCCCAGAGACCAGAGACCTGAGGATCAGGATCTCTGATGTCAGAGGACAGAAGGCGGATGCCCAAGCTCAACACGAGAAAGGGAGAACTCGCCGTTTCTTCACCTTCTCTGATCTACGGGGCCTGCAGCAGATGGCACGTTGCTGCCGACACAGTGAGCGCCAAGGTTCCCTGCTCGGAGTAAGGGGCTCATGCTGATCTCCTCAAGGTCCCCCTCACACAGAAATGATGTTTTTTCAGCTATCTGGGCATTACTTTATTCAGTCAAAGTGACATACAAAATGCACCACTACGGTTAACACCTTGCCCTAGTGGGGTTTGTTTGTTACAGTTGATGGGTACGTTGTTACCATCTGAAGTCCATGGTTTACAGAAGCATTCAAGCTTCGCCTTGTACAATCTCTGGGTTTAGACAGGTTACAGGGCCTGTCCGCCATCATCTCGGCATAGAGCAGAGACGCTTCCCAGCCCTGCTCCCTCACCCCTCCTGTTACAACCCCTGGCAAACCTCAATCCTTGTCTCCTTTGCCTTTCCCCGGTGCCATGTGGCTGGAATCCCACAGCATGTGCCTCTTCCACGCAGGGAGGAGCTTCCTGTCTCTCCATAGCTTGATAGCTCATTTCTTTGTAGACTGAATGAGACTCCCCTGTCTGGGTGCACTGAGCTTCACTCACCCACTTATCAAACGGCACTTGTCTATAGTTTGGCAATTATGGATGAAGCTGCTGTAACGTGAATGTACAGATTTTTGCATTATCCTGAGTTTTCAGTTCATTTGCTAAATGAGGAGCAATTTCTGGATCGTATGGTGTGAGGGTATGAGACATGAGTTTGTAAGGGACTGCCAACTGCTTTCCAAGGCAGATACCACTCCGTGATCCTAACAGCAAGAGGGCGAGCTCCTAGGGCACCTGCCTCCCAGCGGCATCTGGTGCCCAGGTGTCTGGGGCTTTGGCCATCATAACAGGTGTGCAGTGGCCCAGGAGGCATTTTACTCAGAGGGATCCCATGAACTGCTGGGTATTTCCATAGATGATCCTGGCTGCTCTGGAGTGGCAGTCTAGGGAAGAGGGGCAAGTGTGGATGGGGACAGAGTGTGGACCAGGAAAGGGATTATGTGTCCCACCTGCCGGGGAGGAGCCCCCTGGCTAGCTAACAGCAGGGCTGGAGAAGGTGGGGAGGGGTCCCAGGAGTCCTTGGAGAACAGTCAGTCAGAATCACAGAGGCTATACACACTCAGCTTCCATTAGGAACACAAGGAGGTGTCAGGAAGGTCAGGTTTGAAGTCCCAAGCTCAGGAGGCAGATGAGGGCTGAATATGAACCGTGCCCACTGTGAAATGCCCCACCTCACCTGGTGCCCTGTTCTTTCCTTGACTACCTATTTATTAGTCTTCAAAGGTTGTTCAAACACTATTTCTTTGAGGAGACTGCAACTCTCTCCATGAAAGTAGAGCTTCTCGTTCTCTGGACACAGAATTCCCTGGACCCCACATCCACTTTTCTAAGATCCCTCATCTCCTTCAGACTGTGGGACCATCCAGGGCACTGTGGTGCCTGCTTCTTTCACCCTGAGCTTCTGCCCTCTATGGTATCATACACTCTCAGTAAATATTTGGGGAATAAATAAATAAACTTGTTGAATTATAATATAAAATGGCTCTAAGTTCTGGGGCTGTGGAGTGAATCACAGATACACAGAACAAGAAGTCCACTAGTTCACAGTGAATACCTTGGTCAAGACCGTCCTCCCCAATTTAGACAATGAAGTATCAGCTTCTTGCTCCAATCCTTCTCAAGGTGAAGCTGACAAATGCCTCTGGCTCCCACCCACCAACACCCCTGCAGCTGCTCCCTCTCTTCTGAGCAGGAGACTCTAGGCACTCTTGAGCTCAGTCACTCTTTTTTCCTTTTTTCAAATTCAACATGTTTCCACCTTGAATGTCAACAAAAGAGAATGAACTTGATTCTAAACACCGGTAGACATTTCCCCCAAACTTAGAAAGCATGGTCACAAATCTTTATCTGACAATTCAGAGTTCACGGTGATCACACAGCTATCTTGCCATCAAAAAACGTGCTGGAGAGACAAAAACCAAACACCAGCTGAATTGCTTTGTGGGCCCTGAGAGCATTCTGGAAACTCAGGTTTTGCAAGGATGGGCTTGGGTAATGGCTTAGATCTGGTTCCATATCTAAGGCCACCCAACAGCAGTGCAGGAGGCTGAGTTTGCATCCTCCCAGCTCTCACTGTGGGGCTGGTTCTAAGCCATGTTGCGGTCTAGATAAGCTGTGCTATTACATGCAGCAACACCCCCAAGTGATGCAACTTGCCTTCCTGGGTCAGTCGAGTTTGTTTTGCTAAACTGTGTGTATTGTAATCTCAAATCCTATGCTCCACAAACATCAATTAGTTAGTGCTGACCTAATGATAATGATCTTGCTGCATATTACAGTCGGCTGATACTCCCCCTAATTACAGGAGACTCCAATTATAGCTAACCCAAAGGTCGCCCCCGGCTTCCTGGGCCCAGCGGCGCTGGTACTGATACGGAGTGTCGAGGAAATTAGCTGTGCAGCCATCGCGTGGTGGATGGGCACTGAGGGAGATGTGTACCTTTTCCACGTGGTATTTCCGGGCCGCAGCACGGTCCTGTCACCAGCTCCCCACCCAGGCTGGGAAGAGGCCCTTCTCTCTCTTTCTCAACAATGCCCACCATTCTTTTTCCTATCTGGATTGGGAAAATTACATTTAATCACTTCATAAACATGGACAAGTATCACTATTCTTAACAGATTATTCATTTGGATGGTACTTTCTAATGTTCTGTAGCAATTAGAGAACTTGGATAAAATATTCATATGCATTTCTGTAATTAAAGCATGTTTCTCCAAGCAAGCGTGTTGGTGAGCAGGGCTTACTGTCTGAGTCCGAGTCTGGACACCCACATCTGTCTCATTATCTTCTGATTTCCCTTTTCATTAACCAGTGCAAACCCTTATTCTCAAAAGCACCTTTGACAAACGACATGAGAGATGCCATCTATTACGAAACGGTTATCTGAGCTCTCTTAATCAGTGGTCACATTCTGGATAGAACTGTTCCCTGAACCCTGGTATCTCTGATTCACAGAAACAAGTTAAAAACCATAATAGTGAAATAAGAGATAATAGCCAGATTTTAAAACTATGTATCTTTTCATTTAAAAAATATCAGTGATATTATATTATTGATACTGTTGCTTTTCGTAAGTCGTTGTCCTTAATTAAATATGTACACAAATGTATTTATTACCTCTGTGAGTACTGGTAAACAATAGCACTTTCAAAGTAAATTAAACATGGGTGGGTGCAACACAGAATTTTTAAAATTCAAAGCAGGACTTATCAAATGGGTTTTATTTCCAGGCACATTCCCAGCTCAGCAAATAACTGTGGCTTGTAAAGCTGAGATTCATTCTGGCTTTCCTTGTATTCACTCTGAGGCCTTCTGAAGTCTTCTTAATTTTACTTACTTCAGTGTCCCGTGAAAGTAGGATTCTCTGTCTGCGAAGCAGCAGAACCTCTCCCTGGAGCTGTTCCCTGGAACGCAGGGCACTCTCCTTGTACCACAGCTGCCTAAAACATTTCTGGAAGGTCAGCAAATGTAAGCACAATAACACACTGTAGGCAGAAGTGAATCCTTCTGTGTGCAGACAGAAGAAAAAAGGAAATCTTTCAAAGAATTTGCCCACAGAAACCGTTTCAGTGTCTCACTTATGAAGGAGCAAACTGGCCTCCAGCGCGCAGGCCTGGCACATCTCCCACTTTACAGGCATTATTTTCGCCACAGGAGGGCTCCCATATGAAAAACGAAGTAGGTTATCTATAAAGAAATTGACCATCGAAATGGAAGCAAAGTGCACTGGAATAAAGCTAAGGAGATATCTGCTGTGTATCGGAGCTCGGGCACCTGCGGAGGGGTCAGCAGGAACCCCGGATGCCTGTGGGAGACGCTCAGCCCCGGGTTGAGTGCTGTGTAGCCCTGTAGGGATAATGTGCTAGTAAAGGCTCCCAGTACTGAAACCACGGCCCACGAAAGCTCCGTGCAGACTGAGCACACCACAGTGCTGCTCCCACAATCCCTTGAAGTAGAAGAGAATCGTGTCGTTCTAGAACATTAAAAATTACCTACAATAAACTAATACATTTATTTATCTCCCCAAATGTACTACAGGCTAGGGGCACCTGAGAATGTGGTATTGGCTAAATGGAATTTTTTCTTTTGGGGGGACATTGGTGTTCTCTCTCTTTTTCTTTCTGAGCAAAGAGTTCCAGTGGGGTCAAGCCTCCCAGCATCTGAGCAATGTGCCAAGGCTGGGAGGGCTGAAGGCCGCACACTGCCCTGAGGATGGAGGCTCTTGTTCTCAGATGCTCTCGGCAGAGTGAAGAAGGTGCTAGCAAGTTCCCTGCAGACGTGAAGAGTCGTGTGCCCTGCAGTAAAGCATTGAAGATTTGCGAGTTTTGTGTACCTTCCTTGCTTGGATGATTAAATCAGGAATTCAGATCCGCGGGCTTCATTTTCTTCAGCTACACCACAGAAGGGTTGGGTTTCTGAGCCACCGTCTCTGGGTCTGAGCGTCTGCCTTGGTGCTCTTGTCTTGCTGGGAAGCAGGCCCACTGCTGGTGAGGTCAGCTTTGCCGCGGTCTCCAGCAAAGGAGCTGGAAAATGACCTTTCCTCTGACTCTTGTGCTCCAGATCCACCGGGCCCCGGGTCTCACTGTCTCATGATGCCCTCACGGCAGTGGTTGTGGGAAGATGACTTCAACCTCTGGGACAGGGGACCTGGGTGGCTTCCCAAGCTGCTGGAGTGGCCTTGTAGAGAGGCCCACCGGTGGGCGGAAGGACATAGGATGCCGCCCTCCAGGGTGGGAACGAAACCCAGGTGCCTTGTCTATCAGCTGCTTTGGTTGCTATGGCATCACAGGGACTGAAACAGACCCAGAGACTCACCCGCTGACGGAGCTTCCCTCAGGGACTCTGCCCAAGTTGAGCTGGACTTCAAAAGCACTCACCACAGAGGCACAAGGCGAGCAGGTGTCAGCAGGCGGAGAGCATGTCAGGAAACACTGCCCGCTAGTAAAGTTTGCCGACTTGGAAGAGGAAATAGCCTGTGTGAAGTGATCTCGGGGTTCCAGCCAGTCAGAGGCACCTTTGCAAGGGTGAGGGTGGGTGAAGCACTGGTTCTTTGTTTTTAGCACATTTGCAGGTTGCGTTGTGTCATCTTCAGCTTCAGCTGCTGAAGGACTTTGTGCATTGTGCCTCTTGGACATGGATGTGAATCAACTGCCATCTGTCTAAACACGAGGCCTGTTTTGGTCTTCGGGTTCCAAACCTAAGTTTATACTCTGCGAATCCTTATGTTCCTGTCTGCATCCTCTTAAGCATGTGCCCGTGTACCTGTGTTTTCTATCCTACATTTCAGTATCTTCACATTTAAAATGTTAATCTATGTGTTGCAGGGCTTGGGGGGGTGTCATGAGGCTTCTCTACAAACCAGCGTCTCTTGCTGTTGGGGCAGCCCAATTTCATACATCAGACATCAGTGCATGGTGGGAGGGACTGACTGTTAAACATGAGACGTGCACTTTGTGGCAAATGTGTGGCTACGCTGACTGTTTAAAACCTTGGACTGGCTAAATGTTCAGGGCCACTGGGTGTTTGCAGAATGGAGCTTTCCCACCTGGTCATCACTGCTTAGTAAAGTCTCTGAAGCTCCAGGGTTATTTCTGGATTAATGAAACCTGTGTTAAGAAAAAGGCAGTGAATAGTGAGGCTGGTGGAGGCCCTTCCAGGCACCATCTGGCATCTGCTGTCACTTAAAGACCAACAGGAGCCCTGCAATTAACATTCGTGGCCAGACAGCTTTGCTACCATAGGGCAGGGACTGTCAGGGTGGAGCCGTGTCTTCTGGGGTCTCTGGGCGGCCGTGTCCACTCCTGGCCCACAGTCTCCAGGAGATGGGTAAGCACTGGTGTGGGAGTGTCTGTCCTCAGAACGAGGAAGGAAGGGGGACATCGTGGCCTTCCTCATGTCCTTTGTGATCTTCCAGGAGCCAGGGAGGCTCAGCAGGAACCCTGGAGATGCCTCACGGGGAGGTGGGCGGGCAGCCCTCAGTGCTGTGTGTTGGAGGGGGCTGAGCCCACTAGGAGGGCCAGGAGGGGTGGGCACGGAGACCCACTTCTGTAGGCTGGGGACTCCCAGACACATCTGGCTGTGGGGGAAGAGGAGGTGGGCAGTGTGTGGGGTGTGCATATGGTATGTGTAATGTGTGTGTGTGGCATGGGTATGCATGTGTGTGTGGGTGTGTGCCAGTGACACGTGTGTACAGTGTGCATGCATGAGTGATGTGTGCATGGTGTGTGTGCCAGTGACACGTCTGTACGGTTGGTGTGCACAAGTGATGTGTGCATGGTATGTGTGCCGGTGACACATGTGTACAGTGTGCGTGCACGAGTGATGTGTGCATGGTGTGTGTGCCAGTGACACGTGTGCACGAGTGATATATTCATGGCGTGTGTGCCAGTGACACATGTGTACAGTGTGTGTACGCATGGTGTGTGTGCCAGTGACATGTGTGTGCACGAGTGATATGTGCATGGTGTGTGTACAGTGTGTGTGCTCTAGTGATGTATTCAGGGTCTGTGTGCCAGTGACACGTGTGTACAGTGTGTGTGCATGAGTGAGCTGTGCATGGTGTGTGTGCCAGTGACACGTGTGCGCAGTGTGTGTGCACGAGTGATGTGTGCATGGTGTGTGTGCCAGTGACACGTGTGCGCAGTGTGTGTGCACGAGTGATGTGTGCATGGTGTGTGTGCCAGTGACATGTGTGTGCAGTGTGTGTGCATGAGTAATGTGAGCATGGTGTGTATGCCAGTGAACATGCATGCTGTGTGATTTCTGCGTGCTTCATATGAATGGGCAGTGTGTGTGTGGCATGCCTGGTGTATATTCAGAATCTGCCCAAATTTTCCTTTACAAAAACAATAGACAAAGTTCCAAAGCCACAGCAATCCTGCCCTGGTGTGTATGTGTGATATTAAGTATTTCTGTGCTCACACTGATTTGGAAAACAGAAGAGAATAAACAGTGCTTATGTGCTAACGAGAGTTGTGTTCCCGCGGTCTGGCCTGCTTCAAAGTGACTGTGTGTCTAGTCACAGCGACCAACTTGTTTGCCATTTTCACAACTGGCGACCACGCTGACTTCATACCCAGCAGCCACAGAATGCTGGATACAGTGTCATGTGATAAACAGAGGCAGGCCTGTCTCTCAGATGTTAAAGCGTCATTTTTCAGGCCCACCACAAGGCGAGCACTGTGCATAAAGGAATTTCCATATTTCTGCAAACTCACAAAGAATGAGACGTTTCCCTTTTATATTTAATAAAGATCTCCCGTCAGCTGCAGCCGGTGATAAGTGTAATATCCTTAAATGGTTAATCCAGGGATCAGGGCTCAAGTGCCTTCCGAGGGCTGGTGGGGGAAGCCTGCTGCCTGCCGCAGTGTGCATTTCATAAACCCAAGAAAGAAAGGTCTTTTTTTTTGATTTGGCTTTTTACTCTATCTTAAATGCTTTATTTTTCAGGGGCGAGATAAGGCCTGGTTCTTCACATAAAACTAGAGCTTAGCCGTTCCCGTGTCTCTCCCCGTTAAGGAAAAGGTCCTGTCTGTGCACAGATGTCTCAGATTAAATTGTATCTCCGAGTCCGCGCAGAGCTGAGTACTCGAGAAACTGCCAGCAGGGCCGTAGGCAAGGACTAAATTGCTTTGGTTTCAGTACACAGTGAATTTGGCTCAGACAAGCAGAATCAGTACATTAAATGCGAATCCCTCTTAGATTTGAAAGCAGCCTTTAGCACAATTATTGACTGTGAGTGATGATTGTGTCTAATTGAAGGAGACTTTTGCTACCTGTGGCTCGGCTGGAGTCCGCCCGCACGCAGCCGGGAGCTGCCTCCTAATTCAATGCTGGGCTCCAGAGCCACGGCGGAGGCGAGGCCCCGACGTGTGTACACACGGTCGATAAGCTTTAATAAACTCTACAGGCCCAGTAACTAGGCTGAGTATATAATTCAGTTTTTTAATTCAGGATAGGAAGATGGCTAACAAGGATGTCGGGCCACAGCGACGTACTACCTCATTCCACACGGCCACCTCAGCAGAGCAGGAGAACGCGTCCCTCCACGCCCCAGGTCACTTAAAGCCACCACCTTCCTGGCTGGTTCCACGCAGGGCTGGCCAGGCTCCTTGGACAAGGACTGGCTTTCAGCAAATTTGTGAGGAAAATGAAATAATGTGACAGTTTTGTATCTTTTGTTATGGAGGTGGCGCCAAACACAGGGGGAAGGGCGGATTTCTTAATAGATTCCCCCTCCCGTGTGGACCCAGCCGCCCCCAGCCAGCCTCGGCCTGGCACCCAGCCGCTCAGAGCGCAATACGGCTTAATCCTGCCCCAAAGTTATTGATTTTTCTCAGTGAGCTAAAGGCAGTTTTCTCATGGGTCTTACATTTAGAGTCTTATTTTTCTTGTATTCTTTGAAAAAAGAGAAACATACACACACACACACTCCAGCAGCCCCTGTCAGTATGTCGGCCGTGAATGTCTCTTTCCTCACGTGTGTTAGCGTGAGTGCACGTGTGAGCATGAATGTGTGCATGTGTGTTTATGCGTGTGTGATCATGCGACCGTGTGTGCTTATGTCTGTGGTTTTAACCCTCGCAGATTTCTGTTGCAGTTCTAGTAAATTCATTCTGAACAAGCACTTAGGCCACTTCACATTGTTTTAAAGAGCATTTGATGGCAGGATTTGTAAATAAATTCCTTTCTGTCCCTGAGACTCCAAGTCTGGCCCCGCTTGCCTGTGAAGTCATCCGTCAAGCCGTGCACAGTAATGTTCCTTGTGAGGAATGGGCCAATGTCCACGTGGATTTGCATGTGAGTTTTTGCTAGCTTGGAGCATTTATTATGTAATAGAGACACGGCTCTATCAAGGGACCTGTTGACTCTGGAAATCGGCTGCCTCACGCACCAAGGGAGGGTGTCGTCCCGGCTCTGGCTGCGCCATGTCCCACTTGCTGCCTTGGGGGCAGCAGGCACCCTGTGTGACCCGGCCCAGACCGTGTGCGTGCTCTCCCGCGCAGGGAGGCTCCAGGTGAGGCTCTTCTGTCAGGTCCACTTAAAGCTCATGAATTCACTGTTTAAATTGAGACCAAACTATCTGGCCCCCAGTCAGGATGGCTGCCTGTGCCCCCCTTTAACACTCAGGTTAGGCATCAGTGATATCACGTGGGAGTCTGGAAGGCGCCGTTTTTCTGGTCATGTCTAACTGGAAGCCGGGAAGAATGAGGATGTGCCGTCCTTTCTGAGGCATGGGGAGGATGGACTGCTGGCTATGGGCTGTCTCCTTCCCGACAGAGAGGAGGAGCTGCCAGAACCACCTGCCCCCACCCTTCTGCCCAGTCTGGCTGCTACACACACTGCCCTCCTACTGGCTCCTGCTGGCCAGAATCTTTGCAGACCCCAGAGAGTCTCCAAAGAAGCCTGACTGTGGCTGCCCCAGGGGCCTGTCTGGTGCCCAAGTGGCATGGAAGCTCCCTGTGGCAGTGCTTGCCAACCTGACTCACACGGGTAGGGAACAAAGACCCTATAGCTTCATCAGCCTCAATCTACAAGGTCCAGACCTGCTGCTCTCAAATTCAAGTTCAGATTCTGAGCCTTGCAAAGCGCTCTAACCATCCCTTACTGAAGAAGAAACCCAATAGGATTCCCTGCATGGCTGTTTCTGGGTCCGCTATGGGCGCCTCACCTGCCTCATCCCTGGATGGCATCGCAGGGGTGGCCATCTCCTCTCCAGGCACCTGTGTGGTGACTTCCACCCACACGTGGTGACACGGCCATTAGCAGAATGCCTGTGTTCACACAGGGTACAGCTCCAGGGTCCCCGAGGGCAGGGTCTCTCGCGGCCAGGGTCAGTGAAGAGCAGTGTCTCTGTCGGCTGTGATGGTTAATTTTAGGTTTCCACATGACTGGACTAGGGGATGACAGCCAGCAGTGAAGTCTTGCTCGTGGGCACGTCTGTTAGAGTATTTCCAGAAGGGACGGCATTTGGGCCAAGTGAGGCAGTTCTGCTCTCCCCAGTGTGGGTGGCCACCGTGGACCAAGGGGCAGAGGAAAAGAAAGCTCACTCTGTGTCCGGGGCAGGAACTCCTGCCTTCACCTGCCTGTGGACATCAGAGCTCCAGCTTCTCCAGCTTTTGACTCTGCGATGTGCACCCATGGCCCTGCCATGTCTCTGGCCTTTTCCCTGGGACTGGGAGTCACGTCATCTGCTTCCCTGGGTCAGGGCCCTTCAGACAGGGGTGAATCATCCCCTGCACCCTTGGGCCTCCGGCTGTGGACGACTGTCCTGGGGCTCGGCAGCCCTGGGAAGCATGGGAGCTGCTCCCCTAGAGAAGCCTGTGGGGCCTTTCTGCCCATTCCTCTGTGTCTGCACCCTTCCCACAGCTGGTCTGTCGGTTCCACGTGTCTGGAACCCCGACTCACACACTGGCTTCCCTGGAGTCCCACCAAGGCCCGCCAGGCAGCTCGTGGCTCCCTCCCTGTCTTTCCTGACACTGACAGGCCCTTCTGTTTCTGCAGGGAACAGACGCCTCTCCCCTCCCTGTCCCCTTCCCTCCCACCCTCAGGTCAGCTCACGATAGGGTTACTGGCTACCGTACGGCGCCATCTTCCTGCCTCTCAGCAAAGATCCCCGATCCTATTCCAGGGTACCGTGTGCTCAGCGGGGAGATGACGTCCTCTGATCCTGCAGAGTCACACGAAGCAGTGGCACCATGTGCGAGGTCTTTACTTGTGCTGGGGCCCAGGTGCTGGCCAGGGTAAGTGGGTAGCAAGGCAGGGATGCCCGAGCAGGCATTGAGTGTGTACAGCCCCCCACTGTGTGAGGACAGCTCTCTGAGGAGCACTCCCCAGGATGACCCTGCACCTCTGCCCTCCAGGGCCACTTGCGCTCCATGGCTGGTCACTGTCTCCCCCAGACCTGCCCCGTCTCACTCACCTTGCCCAGTTCTTCTGTCCAGGTCTGCTCCTGGAACTCAGCTGGCATCACCTGCTCAGCCCATCCCCTTCTTGCCACTTGTGGCCTGGGGCTCTGTAACCCACAGCAACTGCCTCCAAAGGAAACTTCTCTGCCATCTCTAGGCTGGCCAGGGTCTTCTGTACCCAAGGCTAGGTGCCCCCCTTCCCAGATGCCCCTCTTCCCAGATGCCCCTCTTCCCTGGCAGGTGCCCCTCTTCCCAGATACCCCTCTTCCCTGGCAGGTACCCCTCTTCCCCAGCATCCTCTCCAACTTCTGTCCTTGGATGTGAGGTCTTGAGCCCCTGGAGCTGATATGCTGCACACTGTCCACCCAGGACCTGGGACTGTGGAGCACTGACCTGTCTTTACTTCAGCAGGCCTCCTGGTAGGGAGGGCGGGTCAGTAGGAAGCATATTTTTACTCCACCAAACCCAAACATTAAATCTTCCTTCTCATGCCCTCCTGTGCAGGAAATCCCCAAACAAATTCCCCTACCCCTGCCAGGGAGCATGGTGCTCATTAGTCGGCAATGATGTCAGGCTTAATTTAATGGTGCCACTGACGTGGTAACATTCTAAGGATAGGTACTGTGCCAGAAACCTCCGTGGAACAGAAGTGTCTCTGCCATCATCTACCTCCATCCTGCCCACCACCTCTCCCCAGTTTTCCCAAGAAGCAGCTTCCCTCTCCACATCGGCAGACCTAGCTGTTACCCTGTTAGGGTAAGAATATTTGGGATGGTTGGAAAGGCACAGGTTGCTTTGCAAGGGGCCCAGGAGGACCCTGAGCTCTGATCTCTCTACCACCATTGGTGTTTTGGCTAGAAATTCATTTTCTTAGATGAAGATGTTGCTACCACCACAAAAATGCAGACACCTCTGGGAAGGAAAGACCCATCAGTCTGTGGTTGCCAGTGTCTCAGGGGAAGCAGACAGTGGAGACTCCAAGGTCCCCGCCAGAGGGAGAGAGATGTTCTGAGGATAAGGGTAAAATTGCCGTGAGAAATGGTCCAGCCATCCGACAGCTGGGTATGCTTCCAAAGGAAAAGTTATTTTACCCAAAAGAACCTGCACCCGGATGTTTATTGCAGCACAATTCACAGGGGCAAAGATGTGGAATCAACCTAAGTGCCCATCAGTTCATGAGTGGATTAAGAATATGTGATAGATACAGAGGGTACCAAGAAAAAGTGCACACATTTTAAGAAAGAAAAAACTATATTCAAACTGCAGTACTCAAGTTCCAAGAGGTGCTCAATGTGATTTAGATTCACCTTTTGTTATCAATATGTATTGAGTATTATAGTTTAAATACAGTTCATTCCTTACTTAATATTTGTATACGTTTTGGCATCCTCTGTACATATAACATGAAAGATTGCACAGAGATAAAGAGGAGTGAAATAATTTCTTTTGCAGCCCCTTGGACGGAGCTGGAGACCATTGTCCTAAGTGAAGTATCTCAGGAAGGAGCCGCAAACACCCTGTGTGCTCCGGACTCATCGGGAGCTAAGTAACGGCACCTGGGGCAGGAGACGCGTAAAGGTCAGTGGAGATGAGGATGGGCGGCTCGAGGGACGGGGCAGAAACTTACCTGTCGGGTACACTAAACATTATTTGGGTGGTGGGCACACTAAAAGTACCAATTCAAGTATTATAAATCTATCCATATAATAAGAATATTTGCATTCCCTTAATGTTTTGAAATTAAAAAAAATATTTGAAAACTTGAACAAAAAGAAAAATATCTGCTCTGATGTGAGACACAGGCAGGGGTCACTCTGGGCCAGCAGGACAGGCTGTGAGCAACCGGGGTAGGGCCAGAGCCAGAGCCAGGGCCAGGGCACTGGGCCAGAGGCTCAGGAGGCCGCTGGCCAGGGCCACAGCCCCATGAGTTTGCAGTTTCTCTGGACCAGTGAGTGTCAGCCTGGGACAGCCTCTCAGGGCTTTGCAGGTCCTCGTCACTGCCTCTGACATTCTCACTTTGTGTCTATCTGTCATAACTCAGTCAAACCTTACCCCAGAGTCCAAGGTTCTCTGCGAAAGCACATTCAGTGCTGAGTGTTGGGGAAATGGGGGCTGGGAGGGCCCCCAGTGTAGGCACCCCACTCACAAACAGGGCACCTCTCAAATTTCACACATGACGATCCTGCCCTGTGACTAGGCAAAGGAGGTCAAGCAAGCAAGTTTCTCCCTGTGTTTTAAAATATTAAAAAAAAAAAAAAAGTTCTACAAGGTATTCTTTTAATTCCTGGAGACACGGAAGAGAAGGTGGTGGTGGACAGTAGTGACTCGGACCCGATGGGTGCTTCCCTGTGGGAATGAGGATGGCAGGCAGAGAGAAAGCAAAGTGGCCACAGAAACATTTGGATTTCTGCCCACTGGGTGTAGGTTCAGTCCCACCTACGAGGTGACAAAGTTGGGGACAAGGACCACCGAGGCAGAGGCAGGAGGGCAGGGTCCTGAGCTGTAGGAGCCATGGAGGAGCACACAGCTTCTGTGTCCTCACGCCTCTGGGGCCCAGCACTATTGGGCATGAGGACAAACTGACCAGTCAAATCAGGGCCCAAGACAGATGCTAAGTCCCACCTACCACCAGGCAGGCCACTCTGCCACTGGAGAGAGCAGAGGAGTGGCAGCTCGGGTCGCCTCTCGCCACCCTGTCTCACCCAGTGCAGGCCTTGTGCGGGCTGCTGGGCTCCCCTGTAAAGGGGTTATTCCTTAACGTAAGCACAGCTATTTGCTCCAGTCAGCTCCAATAGCTTGTTTTTTTAGACAAGAAACTAAAGTGGCTTAAGCGAAGTTTACCCAGCTAAGAAATTGTGACAGCACCATCTGAATCCAGGTCTCCACACACCAATGGGCTAACAGGATGGGAGAAGGAAGAACTACTTTGCTGAGAGCCAGGGAAGGGAGACAGGAGCTGAGGGTTCCTGGGCAGACGGAGGACCTCTAGGGCAGGCCACAAGTTACTTACTGTTCCCACATTACAGAGGAGGAAACTGGGGCGCAGAGTATTGCGTGCTGCTCCCTGAACGTAAGTGGACCCGGTGTTCATTTGTTCCTTCAGCCTTGAGCTCTCTGAGCATCTCGGCCCTGCCCAGGCCCCAGGGGAGCCCGTGGGCAGCAGCTGCTCACACGGGGGCTGCAGGAAGTACCCATGGCAGCAGGAAGTCGGCACAGCCCAGGCTCCCTCAGCTGTCTCAGCACTGGGGCTTCTGTCCTGGCCTCTGGCCACTGGCCACCCTCCCTGGGGACCCCCAGTATGGTCCTTCACCCCTAGTGAAGATAGATGGGTAGGAAACATGTGGACTCCCTTCCCAAGAACTACATGGGATTTGACCAGTGAGTATCCATCTCTGGCAAAACACATTGGAGATTTTTTTTCCTAGTCTAAAAGTTTTAAAAACAAGTTTGAGAAGTCAGAAGGGTCCAGCACAGCTGTCCTCAGTCCTGTGTGCCACCTAGCAGTGCGGTGGTGTCTGTGCAGACATAGCCAGGGAGAGAGAGGGCATCTCAGGGAAAGGCCCCTTCTTGGTCAGGATCCAACTCCACAGGGAAACACCAGGCTTGCAAAGGTGTTTACTGCAGCAGGGGCAAGGAGATGGTGGAAAAGAACAAATGTCCCTGAGAGGGTCCCCTCCACCCAGCTGCGTGTAAGTCCCCAGAAAGTCCCCTCCACCCAGACGCGTGTAAGTCCCCAGAGTGTCTCCTCCACCCAGACGCGTGTAAGTCCCCAAAGGGTCCCCTCCACCCAGACGCGTGTAAGTCCCCAGAGGGTCCCCTCCACCCAGACGCACGTAAGTCCCCAGAGGGTCCCCTCCACCCAGACGCGTGTAAGTCCCCATAGGGTCCCCTCCACCCAGACGCGTGTAAGTCCCCAGAAAGTCCCCTCCACCCAGACATGTGTAAGTCCCCAGAGGGTCCCCTCCACCCAGATGCGTGTAAGTCCCCAGAGGGTCCCCTCCACCCAGACGCCTGTCAGTCCCCAGAAGGTCCCCTCCTCCCAGACGACTGTAAGTCCCCAGAGGGTCCCCTCCACCCAGACACGTGTAAGTCCCCAGAGGGTCCCCTCCACCCAGACGCGTGTAAGTCCCCAGACTGTCCCCTCCACCCAGACGCGTGTCAGTCCCCAGAGGGTCCCCTCCTCCCAGACGCGTGTCAGTCCCTAGAGGGTCCCCTCCACCCAGACGCGTGTCAGTCCCCAGAGGGTCCCCTCCACCCAGACGTGTGTCAGTCCCCAGAGTGTCCCCTCCACCTAG
This sequence comes from Perodicticus potto, assembly GCA_963574655.1. Classification (NCBI taxonomy): domain Eukaryota; kingdom Metazoa; phylum Chordata; class Mammalia; order Primates; family Lorisidae; genus Perodicticus; species Perodicticus potto. Next base: position 24,248 of record CAUYRH010178400.1, read on the forward strand.
ACGAGTGTCAGTCCCCAGAGGGTCCCCTCCACCTAGACGAGTGTCAGTTGCCTTCATAGCTCTTCACATCCATCCCCTCAGAGATGCTGGGTCTTTCAGCTGATGACATTTTTTCCAGTTCTCTTTCCAGGGGAGTGTGGTCTAAGGTAAGGTAGTGTTGTCCCCATGTTTTCCACAATCAGACACTGAACCCACACGTGACCTTGAGCAGGTCCTGGGACCCCGGGGCTCCCTCGTGCCCCTGGGGAAGGGTGGGGCTGGCTCTGGGGAGTCGTGCTCTTTCTCCAGGCTTCTGTCCAGCTCGGATGCTCCCGCCCGGGGCCTCATCCCTGCGCTTTCTGCTCCACACCCAGGTTGGGCCGAGGTCTTCCTCCTCCCTGAGGACAGAGCTGGAGTTACTTGGAGCCCAACTCTGGAAGCGGCCAGACCCCAAATCCAGGAGCCAGTGACAGGCTGGGGGGCATCTGGCAGGAGCCGGGAGGAGGAAGGACCTGGGGACCTGAGCGGGAGGTGGCTCTGCAGGCGCGTCTCCTCCCAGCCTGTGAGGAGTCCAGGGGCTCAGCCATGTGTCCTCTCCCTCCTCCTTATGCTACACAAGTGCCCAGCCTGGGCCCGCGGCATCCAGGCTGCAGGTGATGGCTTCCTGCCTGTGCGTCCTCGGGGCTCTGCGCTGCTTCCCCCACTCACAGCTGGTTGTGACTTTCTCTCTGAGGCTCCTCCTTAATGGCACCATTTCTCTTCTATCCACTGCTGTTCCTCACTGGACATTCTTGGCCTGGCCTTGAGACCTCCCGCTGCCTGTAGGCCACTCCTGGCCCCCTCCTGGGGGGGTCCAGAAATGGCACTGACCATGAAGCTTCCCCTGGCTTCTGGCCTCTCCTAGCCAGCCCTGGGCATCATCTGTGGGCCCTCAGGCAGGCGCGTCCCCTACTCCCTCCTGCTCTTCCTGGTCCTTGGTTTCAGGTCCTGGTTTCAGGTGGTTTGGGGTTTGTGATGTCAGATGTGTCCCCCACTGCAGCCTGAGCCCCCCCAACTCTGGGTTAGCCTCTCCTCCAGTCCCACAACCTAAATCTGCAAACAGCTGTTCCCCGTAAACTTCTGCTGCAGAATTAAAGGCTGGAGTAGAAGTTTCTGGGTGGGCAGGGCCTCTGGGCATCAGAACTGGGAGCATGGCCACCTCATGCCCCAGCAGGAGTGTCCATCAGGGGCACAGGAGGCTCAGGGAGGCAGGGTGACAGGGAGCTTGAGCGAATACGGCTTAGAAAACTAGGCTGGGCAGGAAGCACCTGGATGAATGGATCTCCGAGCCGAAGGTGGTGGGCAGGTGGGGGTGCAGGTGTCATGTTGTGGGGGTGTCTTCCCGATCACTCTGGCAGGACTCTAAATAAATGACTTAATGAACAGAAAGTACCGAGGAATTCCCCACATACCACATACCGAGAGCAGAGGAGGTGAGAATTCACCCCGGCATGCTGGAATTCCACGGACTCAGCTGCTCATACCTGCACCTGGGCGTGTTGAGTCAGGGCAGCCTGGGAGGGGCTGCCCACGGCTGTGAGAGCCAGTGTCCTGGTGGCCTCCGCACAGGGGTCCAGGCCACATGAGGGCACCACACCGGACCAGAGGGACTCCCCAGAAATGAGGCTTTGCTTTGCTCATTTTGACATCGTGTTGAATGTTCTACATTTTGCAGCTCGTGTGTGTGTGTGTGTGTGTGTGTGAGAGAGAGAGAGAGAGAGAGAGAGAGAGAGAGTATGGGTGAGTGTGTGCATGAGAGAGAGAGAGAGATGGTAATTGCACAGAACTTTTTTTTTTTTTTGAGACAGAGTCTCACCCTCAGTAGATTTCCATGGCGTCATAGCTCACAGCAATCTCAAACCCCTGGGCTCAAGCGATCCCCTTGGCTCAGCCTCCCGAGTAGCTGGTACTATAGGTGCCCACCACACCTGGCTAGTTTTTAGAGACAGGGTCTTGCTCTTGCTCAGGCTGGTCTGGAACCTGTGAGCTTAGGCAATCACCTGCCTTGGCCTCCCAGAGTGCTAGGATTACAGACATGAGCTCCCGTGCCCAGCCTTGACCTTTTTTTGTTTAATATTTCAGATTAGTACAAGGGACATGAATAGGTTACATCCTTTGCACTTGTTTGGAAAAGACTGAGTTGTACATGAGCTCTTCCCCCGGGAGGTGTGCCCTGCACCCCTACATTGTACAAGTTAGGTGGGGGCTTCCTGAGCCCACTCCCCATTCCTTCCAAGCCTTAAAGAACAGCTAGGACATCCAAAATGCAGCACTGAAATTTTTGATGAGTTCATTGTCAGGTGAATCAGAAACTTATGACTTGTATCAACATAAAAATGTTTATGAAGTTAATGAGAACTGTCCTTGGCAAATGAAGGCTGAGCATCATCAGGGAGGCAGAGTAGAGATCCAGGGTGGCTGCAGGTCTTGGACACGGCGGGGCAGACCCCGGGGACCTGCCGTGTGCCCAGACCCTGGGTGCGCCTGGCACCTCAAGGCCCCCAGCAGATGGCTCTCTGCTACCGAGGCCACTTCCTGTGTGAGACACCCAAGCTGGCCTGGGCTGGGACCCGGGAAGCACAGTGGTGGCTGAGCTGGGCCAGGTGCCTCCTGGCTTCCCTGGGTGGTTGAACAAGGAGGGGCTGCACCCTGTCCCTTATGCCACTCTTCAGAGGTCACTGGCATCAACGCCCTACACTCTGTATCCTGTGTGATGAGGTTACCAAGTTAGGAAACTGGTCTGTTGTCCTGTTTCCGCCCCTCGTGCTGGGGCAGCAAGTGCGACCCAGACATGGCCCTGAGGGCAAGCCCACTGTGACAAGTGAACTGTCAGTGAGGACCCGGCACTGGGGACTCCTTCAGGGTGGGGACATGTGCACAGTGGGCCTTTGACATAAACCTGGAAGCCACGTTGAGAAGCCAAAGCTGTACCGATGAGAAACCCTCATACTTTCCTCTGGTGAAATCACGAGCAACCTTCTGCAAAGTTATAAGGTAGAAAATGTACTTGGGGCCTCCAAGAAGCCAGCAATTCTGGGTATATATTCCAGCATGAAGCCGCTAAGGCCCTGGCTTAATAATTTAAATTTTATGGTTCCACTAAGTACAGTTAACAGTGACGTGACATGACACCCTCCTCTCTCACAGGTTCCCCGGTGGACATAGAGGCCGAGTGCATCACATTCTCCAGTGACCCACCAAGGGCCCCTCCCTGAGCATCTGCAGAGCACAGGATTGGGAAGAAGAGAAGCTGGTCCTGGCTGAACGTGGAGACAGACTGAGCTCCCCAGAAGCCTGCAGGCGCTTCTTCCTACTGTCCCCCTACTGTCCCTGATCCTAACGCTGGTTTGTGTCCCTCCCACGGGAATCTGATGGGAAGCTTTGTGGTCCAGGGTCCTCTTGTTCCCACAGTCCCTTCCGGGCTCTCTGACGTCAAGCCTCAGCTCTGGGTGGAGGATGGCTCCATTCAGTCCTGAGATGACCTTCCTGAAGTGACGCCACGTAAAACCCACGGCCGACAATGTGGCTCCAGGTTTTCAGCAAAGCTGACCGTTTGACGGTAGCCCGCACGAACTGCGCAGCAGTCACCCCGTTACAAGTGGCTAATTGAGAGTCAGTGCCTCTGGCTGAGACGGGCATGCTCCATTTCAGCTCTTTTCTTTCAGATGGAAAGTAGATCCGGAGCCCCGGGGGTGTGGGGACTCTTTGCCGACTTTCACTTTCACGCCTCCTGCTTGCGTCCCGGGGGAGGTGCATGTGTGACAAGCGGGCCAGTCGCGTGTCACCGTGTCCGGGCGTGAGAGGGAGTCAGCCTGTTAACGTGGCAAAGGCCTCTGCTCAGCGTTAGCCCTGCAGACCAGTGTAGGCCGCCCTGGCCGGGCATCATTCGTGAATGACAACTCCGTGGGCCGGAAACCAGCGCCCAATCCCAGCCGTTTCCTATCCTTGGGAAGCTGCTGCCAGCCCAGGCAGCCCAGGCGTCTCCCGGCAGGAGCCGGCCAGCCCAGTGCTGCCTAGACTCGGAAAATGGCACTAACGGTGCCAAGGGCTTGTGTCTGTCAGTGAGGGCACATTCCCGTTTTTCTAGAGAGTTCCTTGGCTTTTAGTGTGGAAGTCATTGTGCTGCAAGGAAGGCCGGGAGAGGGAAGGTCCTCAGACTTGGGGACGCTACGTGAACAAAAGTAGCAGAGGGGCACTGGGCAGCTATGGCAGTGTGTGTGGCAGGGACGCTCACAAGGTGTGGTCCACCACGGACGAGGCTTGCCACCTGGTGAGGATGACCGGGACCCACCATGGGGCCCCGATGGCTGCTCTGCAAAGAGCAAGGCGTGGAGACCAGGGTGCGGGGCAGGCGGAACACCAAGGCTGACCTCAGAAGCCACTCCGCCCAGGCAGGCTTGAGAGGTAGGCAGGCCTGGGACCTGTTCTGCAAACTGTGACACAAGGGACCTCACTGCTGACCACCTTCCTTCCTGCACAGAGCGGCTCGTTAAGGTGCCCTGATTCCCATAGATGGGAGGTGCACCGCGGGCTGGAGCCAGGACAGTGGCCTGGTCCTTAAAGGTGACCCCTCCACCTGTGGGCCGGTTTCTTGCATCCCTGGTTGGTCACCTGACAGGGGTTCCACTGGACTGTCAAGAGGACTGCAAGCTGCAGGTTGTGAGTGTGCAAGATTTTAATCTTCACAGATTTCCTGTATTTTAAAATGGAAAATATTAGTCTTAAGAGTGAGCAGCTAAATACTGGTTTATGACATAATCGTAATGTATTGGTTTGCTGGAGATTCTGTAACAAATAACCATGGATTGGGTGTCTTGATTTTCTCATGCGGCTGAAGCCAGAAGTCAGAAACGAGGTACCAGCAGGGCCAGCCTCCCAGCGAAGGGTGTGGGGAGGACTGGTCCTCCCTCTCCCAGTGTGTGGCCTGGGGCAATGTGACCCGAAGGGCCCCCTTTCAGGGAGCTGAAGCAACAACGGCCACCATCCACTGGTTCCAAATGTGCCCCTCGGATCTATTGCCTGCGTCCAGCTCGGACCACTTGGACTCCTGCTTACTTTGCCCTTCAAAGGTCACTTTGACATAGTCCAGATACAGGGATCTGAATGTGTCCCTTTTGGGTAATCCAGGCCTAAGATCTTTAATTAAGTGCATCCCTCAAGATGCTTTTTCCAGATCAGGTCAGAGCCACAGTTCCTGAGGGACATGTGTTTTTTTGTGGGGGCACCACCCAGCCCCTGTGCCCAGCTGCGTGTAAAGTCCACGCATGTGATGTGATGTTGCTGCACCTGGGGGGACATATTTACAGTGGAGAGGACAGGGTCTTCCTCAGGGAGGGTGTCGGAGTGGGGCGGAGCACACAGGCACATTGGAAATGCTGACAAAAATCATCCACTATCCTGTTTTCAATTATGTACAAGTTACAGGACAAAAATTCCTGTACCCAGCATGGGAATATCTGACCCTAAGCTGGAGACAAAGAAAATATGGCTGAGACTCAGGGAGGAAGAAGCGCTGGAGTGGGAGGGTGGAGCTTCAGGCTGGCCACGGCCACTCTGGGACAGTTCTCACCAACTACACCACGTACTGAGCATGTGTGGCTCCAGAGTCAGGCCTGGGAACGAGCCAGATGCCCCCACCTGTCCCTCCAGGGACTCCTGAAGGCAGGTTGGTGGTGAGCACACAGGCGCCTCTGGAGAAACTTGTGGAGTTCCCGCAGAGGGCAGGCGACATGCTGTGTGTCCCAGCATCCCTGACGCAGCTGTGCAGGCTGGGGCGCACAGGGGGACAGGTGTGCCAGGCTCAGTGCCTGCTCCCTCTTATCCAGAGGAGCAGGCTTAGAAGTCCTGGGTACAGACACGGGCACATCGCACATCGTCTTTCAATACTAAGTCAGAGAGGTTAAGAAAGGGGAGTGGGTGGAAGGAGAATTAGAAACTTCTGGGAGCAGGAGAAACACTGAGGTTAAACGAAATTAATACTTGGTTGCGGCAACAAGATGGTGCGAGGTGATTGGTAAGTGTGTGGGTCTATAGGGACTTTTTCCATCGGGCCAGAAGAGCCCAGAGGAAAACCCAGGGGAGGAGAAGGGACAGCCAGAGGAGATGCAAGTGGTGAGTGGCCAGGGAGCAGCCAGGGTCAGGTGAGGAGGTGTTTAATTAAGCCTATTTTCCCTAATTTATCATGATCCCACCTGAGCGTTCCTGAATGCTGAGAGGCGGGAGATCCAGCCGTGTGCACCTGCCTCTCCAACACACGTCCTTGTCTGTCAGCTGAGGGGTCGGGGCAGGGGAGGGCAGAGGCTGCAGCACAGCCCAGGGGCTCGTCAGAGATGTGCAGAGTGGACAGTTTCTGTCAGGCCTGGAAGAAGGTTCTCAGAATCATCAAGGTCACCACCTTATGGGTGCCAGCTGACTTTTCTCCCCAAAGAGCTTTGTCTGCACACAATTTGGAGATTATATCTCCCTTTGTGAATGTCTGTGGCATGCCTTCCAGCCAAAAGGCATTTGGAAAACTTTTGCCAGCCTTTTAGAGTAGGCTTTGCCTCGTCTTTTAGAGTAGGTCAATATTTCACCATTAGCAAGGCAAAGGGAACTTGGAACTCGGAGGAGAGGCTTTGCAGAGCTCTGAGAAGGCAGAGGAATGTTCCTTTTGGGGACAACACACCTCCAGAGGGTTCCTCTGCTCGCAAGGGAGGACGTGTTTGCAGCACCTACCCAGACATGGCTGCAGCTTTCACAGCTCCATCTCCAGCCTGTCCCCATCACTGTGGAATAAAATGTGCTCAGGTCTGTACACAAAGGTAACCTGGTCTCAACGCAGTTCAAAGCTGCTAAGATCTGTTCTTCTGTCAACACAAGTCCCAGGGAAATGTTTATGGTTACATAAATTAGGGGCAATAAAACGCCAAAAAGAGTCTGGCTAGTAAGTGGGCTGAGCAATTCCTTCACTGTGGGACATGCTCCAGCCCCATGTAAAGTGTGAGTCAGCAGGCACAGTGACATGCGTGTAACGTGTGCTGTGCCAGGGAGAGGACCCCGCCAGGAGACTGCCACTCAGGACTCTCTAACCCTCTGAGCTGTTTTCCTCCTGGTTCTTCCAGAAATAGCCAGTCTCTCCAAGTGATATTTAATTTTCGAAAAAAGAAATTAAAATTAGTACTCAATTGTTATAGGATTAGGACTATTAAATCTAGCAATTATTGCTTCAAGTGCGTAGAAAATACTTCACAAAATCCACTTCATGAACCATTTCATGTTCCTTTTAAGAACTGAATATCAGCCAGCAATGTCTGCTGAGTAATTCTGTTTCTGGCTGAAGTTTGGGTGCATGTTTTAGGCAAGTTGGGAGTGTCACTAGGCCACAGACGCGGACATGGCTGACAGGTGACTTCTCTAAGCAGCCATGGAGGAGCGGGAAGGCCTGGGAGGGGCTGGGCTTTCTCCAGAAAGTTCACCCACCTGTTTGGGCAGAAGCCTACATCTGGGGGCTCTGCCCTCCCCTGGGCCCCCTGATGAGGAGCCTACCTTTGCCGCCTCCCCTTCTGAGGAGCAATTTCTTGGGTGAGACGGGCTGTGAAGCAGTCTGCTCACATCACTGGAAATCCCTGGGTGCTTAGGAAGGTGTCGCCCTGGGATTCTGGGCTGAAATAAACCGGGCAAGGCCATCCATAACAATTAACTTTATGTGTCACCTTGGTAGGGCCCTGGGGTGCCCTGATACTGGAGGGTGTTTCTGGACACGATTAGCATTTGAATCCATTGACTGAGAACAGCGGCAGCCCTTGTGATGAGGGGGGACACAGGTCTGAATCCAACACAGATCTGGGAGGGAGGGAGCCTGCTGTTTTTCTCGGCAGACAGGAGTGGGGCTATGCAGGGCTGGTGCCAGCTGCTGACGCTGGGGCCTCTCAGCCTCCACAACCACTTGAGCTGATTTCTCATGGCCAATCTCTCTCTTGGCCCCTGTCTCTCTGTGTGTATATATCACCATATGCCACCCACGGAGCCACATTCTCATGGAGTTCACCCGCAGAACCACTCCCTGGACAGCTCTTCCCGCAGTACAGCCTTCCTCCTGGGCCAGAGTCCTTGGCCAAATACCGAGGCCTGGGAGGTTCATTCCAGTTCTTCTCAAGACTGAGGAAGAGACAAGGCCTGTCCATCTTTGGGGTGCAGTCTTAATACATAAATTCAAAAGCAACTTGGGAAGAGCTTCCAAGTAGTAACCAGCCATGCTTATCTCTGGAGGTAATTCACAAGGCAGAAAAGAAACTATAAAATGTACTGAATGTGTCCATATTATTGACAATAACCTATAAACAATGTTAAATCAGAAGGACTGATTGTCTCAGAGTCCTTTTATGAGCCAGTAAAAGCTTATCCACATCCTCCAATTTTAGAGAAGAAAGTTACAAATAACTTTTGGTAAGTCCGTCTCTTGCCCTTAAACAGGAAAAATGCTGGGAGAAGCTGAAAGGTGGGCTTCCTGCGCCACCCTGCCGGTGGTGTTCAGTCTGGATGAGGCACCGCTGTGCGACTTCAGTAAATCTGATAGAGAAAGAATTTACCTGCTCTTTACCTTTGAGAAAAGAGGTGAATAACGACTCTCTCTGAGGGCGCCCGTCCACTCTTCTGCGTTATGCCCACGTCAAGGTGTCTGCCACTGGCTGGCCGAGGAAGGAGCTCTGATGAGCCCGGGGCTCTGAGCAGTCCTGATGCCGGCAGAGTCTTTAGTCCTGGACAGCATGTCTGTCTGATGGTGGCTGGTTTCCTTAATTGGATTGCAATACGGGGTGGACAGGGAGCAGGAAAAGAGATGTTTCCCCCTAAAGAGAATCAAAGTATGTAAACAGTCCATCACGCAGGAGGAAATGTGTGTGTGCGTCTTGTTGAGAGGGGAAGAATAATTTGGAGAGATGAGAAGATAGCTGGGGTGAAAGCTGATATTCTTCCTTCATAACGGATAGCCCCAAGTTGTCGAGGCCATTATTTCTTGCATTTTCAGAGCAAATGGACTTGACAGATGGCCGTGTCACCCGAACCCCCACCTACCAACTTGATTATGCAGAAAACAATACAATAGAAAAGAAATCATTACTGAAGGAACCTGGTTAGTCCACAGAGGGCCGGGGAATGCAGAAGAACGAAATTACAGTGGTGGAATTGAACAGCAAGAATGCATTTAACATAAAGTGGGTTACAGCGAGGCAATCAGTCATGGCAAAGCTATTGTCTGGGCTTCCTTGCATGGTATATGAAGTAATCTGTCATCTCCCACGGAATTTATCTTAGTGGATAGAAGAAAACTACCAAGGTCTCGCGAGGACGTGTTTGGGTAGCCTTACATGGCCCAGGGTGGACCCAGGGACGTACACGGGAGCGTTTGGGGATGCTGCTGTGTTTGAGAGGCGACCGTCTCACCACCAAGTGCTGCCATCAGATGACCAGGTAGCCTGAACGGTGTATTTGGGGACGTTGGGGGCACAGCTTCATTCCACTTCAACAATGGGCAGCCTTGCACACCAATGAGGGCACAAAAAGTACCAGTTGAAGCCAAAGTTGGAGTAGGACTTTTGAAAAGTTGGAAAAGTTTATAAAAACTGATAATCTTCCAATTTGCAGCAGTATACATTTGTCAGCACAGGTCAACTCTAAATAGCTAAGCCTTGCCATGTACATGGCAGCCAGGTATTAATGTTTGAGTTGTGTTTTTAGCTATCCTACGCACATCCTCCTAAGAAGGTGTTTTAACACCAGTCATAATTTTTTGGCATAAGTCAGTTCCTCTGCTCCCTTCCTGCACATCAATGAGGTTTTGTCACCTTCATGCCTTTCTGTTTGGTGTTCCCCCACCTGCAAACACCCTCCTGCTCATCTCTGCTTCTTGGGCTCGGCCAACCTTCAAGAAGTAGCTGCATGCAACCTGCAGCGGATGGACCATCCCCTCGTGGCTGCCCCCGTCATCCCAGGACCCCACTCTTCTGCCACTAGTTATTGTACTTACAGCTCTGCTGTCCCGTTACTCCCAAGGCAGGTGGCTATGTCATATGCATCCATCTGAGCCACTATCACGTGCCTGTTATAATCTCTCTCAACATAGATGTACAGACGTGACACACAGACCATGCCTCTACCTACACAATACACCCACATGCTACCCTACGGCATCTCCTACACACAGACCAGGTGTGCAGATGTGCAGGGCTGATGATTTAATATCATAGCCTAATTTATTGTGCTATTAAACATAGTTATGTGGGTTAAGTATTCCTTATCTGAAATGTTTGGCACAAGAATATTTCAGATTTCAGAATTTTTTAGAGTTTGGAATATTCACATTACACATCATGAGACACTTTTTTCTTTGTTTTGTTTTGTATTTTGAGACAGAGTTTCACTTTGTGGCTCTTGGCAGAGTGCTGTGGCATCACAGCTCACAGCAACCTCAAACTACTGGGCTTAAGTGATTCTCTAGCCTCAGCCTCCCAAGTAGCTGGGAATACAGGCACCCACCACAATGCCCAGCTAGTTTTAGAGACAAAGTCTCACTCTTGCTCAGACTGGTCTTGAACCTGTGAGCTCAGGCAATCCACCTGCCTTGGCCTTCCCAGTGCTGAGATTACAGGCGTGAGCTACTGCTCCCTGCCCGTCGTGAGACATTTTGGACATAGGACCCAAATGTAAACATAAAATTCATTTATGTTTCATATAGACCTTATAAACAAAGGAGGCAATTTTATACATTATTTTAATCATTTTGTGTGACTTGTTAGGTGAGGTCAGGTGTGAAATTTTCTACTTCATGTTGATGCACAGAAAGTTTTCCATTTTGGAACATTTTAGGTTTCTGACTTTTGGATTAGAAATGCCCACCCTGTATAATGTTAACATCATTGAATATTATACTATATTACATACAGCACATTATTATTTAATGATAACTTAATATAGGTAATAATTTGTTATGGGGTAAATTTGCTGATAATTGACCCAGGAATTACTTGCAACTTGAGAATATTTAAAGTCTTCCGCTCTCTCACAATGTCTCAGAGACGTCTGTGTGTGTTTTCCTGGGGTGTATTTGAAGGCAGTGACTGGGTTTCCTCTTACTTCACTGACTTTGATGAGAGGGAAGCAGTGGTCACTGCTATAATAATCATCTGTTTTTGCCTTATGTCAAACTGAAGAGCAAACACAAAAACGTGTCTTAGATTATTCTAACTTTTAAAAAAGTCCTTCTTTGAAAGTCCAGTGATCAAGGGCCATCTATAGAAATGTATTTTGCCAGATTCAGAGCCAGTGAGCAGAGGAAAGATCAGCTCTGCCTAGAGTGCTCATGGGGCCCCCCATGAAATCATATTTGTTGGTAATTATGAAGCTCACAGCCCAGAGACACTGCCTGTTCTGGGGCAGAACGGCAGCAGCTGTGTCTCGGAAATAGAAGCAGGTGCCAAAGTGAGGCAGCGCCGGTCGGGGCTGTGGCCTTGGGAGTAGCCAGACTCGACTCCCAGAGCTCCGTCTGAAGCACGGAGACTGGTGAGGTGTGGGATTCCCTGCAGCCTGGCCACAGCCTGGTGCTCATGGGACTGTCTGGGGGCAGAGCCACTAAATGGATTTCCAAAGGGACGTGGTTCTGTCTCACTAGAGCCTTCCTAGTCCAGTGAAAAGGAGAGGTCAAGGTCAGGGGGGAGCGTGGCAGGGCGTGAATGGACAGTTTGGATCTCATCACCACCATTACCACCTGGGCAGCCCCAGAGATGACTGGCACCTCGCAGGGACAACATAACAGCCTCATTGATATGGGGTAGTGGGGACGGACACTGGTCCAGCCTCATGTATGTCCCCTATCAATCTAGTACCACTAAGTGGTAGAAGGTCAATTAAACCAACCTTCAGTACGATTTGGGCAAGGTGGTCACCGATGGCCACAAATGGGCAATATCTGGGCAGCGAGGTCTACTGTACCTCTCAAGATGATAGCCTAGTTCACTTGATATGTCATGCTTTCCAGCCCAGAATGTGGAAGGAATCCCTGGAACGTTGACAAAGAGAAATGAAGGGATGGTGCTTCTCAGAGCTGAGGGGCCTCCCACTACAGCCTTGAGGAAGGTCTCCAGAGGGTCCCCATCCCACCTTGGGGGGCAAAGGGGGAGGGAGAGGCAGAGAGGCCGAGCTTTGCTTTATGTGGGGCACCAGGAAGGGCTGCGTGAGAAGAGGGTGACGAGTCACCTCACAAAGGCTGCCACGTGCAAGCCAGGCACCACCACCCACTGTGATCAGCACCTTGGCCTTGGACTTCTCATCCTCCAGAGCTGTGGAAACAGTATTTCTGTGATTTACACCACTCAGGTCTGCCTATGGCAGCCAAACTGACTCCTACACAGACACTTGTCACTGGTCCAAGGTGGTTGCATCTTGAGCCGGTTAACTTAATGACATCTGCAAAGACCCTCCTTGGACACAAAGCGACATCACGGTTCCTGTGGGAGGAATCTCAGGGGAGCCACCGGTCAGCCCACTGCACTCTTGAAGAGGAGCTTTCTGACAGGGGGAGACATGGTGAGCAGATCCCTACTGCACGTCTAGTGCGGACCTGCGTTCCCAAGCTTCCCTCAGACTCAGGTGGGGCCCTCCCCAACTGAATCTTTTTGTGAGCTGCTTGTTAGGCGACATTTTCCTTATGTGGGTACTTGGCTTCTGAAAGCCTGAATGGGGAGACCCTAAACCTCCTCCCGTGTGAGCTGATGGCTTTTCCTGTTGGTCTTCTCAAGTGTGAGCCCACAGAGGGACAGCACATCGCCTTCCCCTCACAGCGCTCACTCCGCCTTGTCAGGAAAACCCTCGCCTCCCAGTGAATGGCAGCTCCTTTCAGGGGACCCCAGTGACAAGACGTGCCAAGTCTCCTGACTCTGCAGCTCTCTCTGCGTCCCCTCTCCCTCTCTCCCTCTCCCTTTATCTCTATTCTCTCCATATTGTCTCTCTCTGTCTCCATCCAACAAGTCTTTCAATCTTAGCCAAGTGACTCTTGAGTGAGCCTTTAGCTACAGGTTCTCACTGAAGGCATATTTGTCTTTTTTGTAATCTAGAAATCTCTGCACAGATGCTGAGCGCCTGTGTGCCCTGTACCTACATTCCTATTACGGGGGGGCTAGTCAGTTTGCCAGACAGCTCTGCAGGCGGCAGGAGGCACAAGCTCACAGCCCTGGGTTCACGTCATCACTGGTCCACTCTTGGCCCAGAATTTTCAATGAGCTCCCTGGGTGTCTCATGGGAACAAACAAATAATAATAACAAAACTCTGAAAACTAATTCTGAAATCAGTTTCAATTTTAAAATTTAAAATATCTGCTTTCCTATATGAAACCATTGTGGTTTATCTTGGGGTTTCCTGAAATTGGCTTCGCATCATTCCTTCACAGAATTGGATAAGCTCCCAAATGACCTTGGAGAGTCTGAATAAGCATTTGTACTTTACATCCCCCACCCCCCATCCCCCGCCTCACCAAAAGACACCTTCTAGGGAAGGCGTATCGTCCTCCCAATGTGGGTTCATGTTCAGGAGCAGGTACAGTTCCACACACCCGGTGCTAACCTGTGGCTCTCGGGGCTCAGCACTGCATGGCAGAGGAACACTGCCATTAATACAGTCTACCGCGCCGGGAGCAAAGCAGCCCAGGCACAGGCCACACGGGACCGTCCACCCCAAGGATGCGCCCAGGTTCACTCCGGCCCCTCCCTTCCCCAAGGGGCTCCATTCGCGGGGTCAGAGACCCCCCTTTTACTTAAACTAATTTAAAATGTTCTAGTATTTAGCACAGTGCCTGTGTTTACTGAAGGAATGAATTAATTCCACTCAATGTGGGCTGTTCTTTCCAATGAGAGCCTGAGGTTCTACAAGGTTAGCAAGAATAAAAAAATTCCAGATTTAGCCCAAGAATTAAAATCAATGAAGCCAGATTAATTCTCAGAAGAGCAGAGGGTCCATGTGGGAACTCCTGGGCCACTAGACTGGCTGGCCTCCTCGGCTGCAGAGGGCCCCACACGGACCCATGTCGGAGCTCTGGGGGGTCACAGGGACCTGGTGGGTGTCAGAGCAGAGTGGGCTCTGAGGCCACATTCAGGCAGGTGGGAGAAGGGCCTCAGGGCAGGGAGGCTGCCCCCAGGCTGGGCACGCAGGCACCTGGCTGACCTCCCACCTATAGGACAGACCCAGCAGACCCAGGAGAGGAAGGGGTTCTTCCCAGAGGGTCCGAGGTACTGATACCGGAGGACGAGGCTGGGCTCCCCGCCATCATGTGCAGGAACTCAGGGCCATTGGCTCCAGGGCCAGAAACCTGCTTCTTCCTGAAAGTCGCTCCCTGCTGGCTGCTGTGATTATCTGAGACGTGTTCATCACGTTCAGCTAAGTGAGGCCTTCTCATGATAGAATCCATGTGAATTTATATCCTGGCACCAGGATTCATTTTAAGCTTACTCTTGAAGGTGCCAGTAGCCTCTGTGGCCTCCCAGGCACCTCTGTCCCTGGGCGGCTTCCCTGAGTGGGTCTGAGCCGTGCAGCTCATGGTTTGGTGTCCGTTCCCTTCATCCCGTCCACAAACATCAGTCAGATGTATCTGAGCTGACACCATGCTTATCACCCCACAGATACGTTTCAAGAATGTCTTTGGACTTGGCTCCTGTCCTCATTATGCCCAAAAGCTAATGTTGTCACAGAGCATAAATGGCCTGCAGGAAGCTTCCATGATTAGAGAGAGAAGCAGTCAGGGAGAGCCTCCTGGAGGAGGTGACATTTAAGAAGAGACCCGAAGAATGAGAGGAAGGCAGGTGTTCATGTGGTTTCCTGGAGATGGAGCCAGGTGACAGCTGCCAGGTGATGGCCGGGGAAGGCTGCCCTGAGGAGCGGAGCCTGCATCAAAGTCAGGGGCAGACAGTGAGTAAACACTCAAGTTAATATGCATGTCAGGTGTCGGAGGGAGTGAGGACTGAAGAAAAGTTGAAAGGGGCCCTGCCTGTACCAGCAAACACACCTAGAGTACAGGAGCCTGCCTTGCCCAAGTAGTGGGACCAGGGTCCCTCTGGGAACTCTGCAGGGCAAAGGAGGTTGAAGCAGGTGGGTGTAGCTGCCTAGTTTGGGTCAGGCCAGAGTGAGCACAAAAGCCTGTGCTCTGGTTTGGAGCCATCTAGAGAGGGTAAATGGTGGGATCACACTTCTGGTGCATCTTAGAAGGGACAGGTGAAACCTACTAAATGCAGAACACAAATGTTTTCACACAATAAACAAGAAAACCCCATGAAGGTTACATCGAACAGTTGGATGAAAATATTTCAGATTATATATGAAGCCCACACACTGTACCCCATGATTGCACTAATGTACACAGCTATGATTTAATAAAAAATAAAAATTAAAAAACAAAGTGGGGAGCGGGCCTTTCACTCACTTCCTGCCTCCGTGCAGAGAAAGGCCTGGTTCCTTCAAATTCTCCCTCTCTCGGCCAGCACCCCGACTCGCAGCCTGGGCTCTGAAAATGTGTCAGCCCCTCCTGCAGGCACAGCTGGGTGGAGCAGAGGGTGACCAGGCATCTCCAGGTCCCCTGGAAAGTCAGGGGAGCTCTTTCTTCCTAGTGGTATCGAGGGAGAAATCAGCCTGCAGGGGCTTTGTAGAAGGGGGAAGCCCCCTCCTCACTTTTCCCACAGCCTTAGGGGTAAGAGGTGAGCCGACCTTAGGGAATATGAAGAGCGCAAAGAGGCATCAGCACCCAGATGTGTAGCTGCACAACATGAGACCTCTGTGGCCCTGCCACCAGCTGTCACCCCAGGGGTCTCTCCCAGTTCCGGGCACTGATTACATTCTACACGAGCCCAGCCACAGCCACCGATCAGACTCGGGGCACAGACGGTTCAGGGCGAATTCATCACCACCGAGAACGCTGCACCCAGACCTCAGGTCAATAACGCATCTTCATATATTCAGGAAAGTGCCTCTTTAGTGAGGAACGAGGGGCAGCTCTATCAGCATAACTTTTTAAAATAGTGACATAAGTATCTATCATTTCACTATATATGAATTTTTTAATATTTCCAATATAGATGATGCTGAATGTGGAATTTCACGAGATGTGATTCTACTTAGCCTGGGGGCCTTTTGATTCCTCTAAGGTTTTTATCAGGTTTCATCAGCTTTATTAGAAAATGGGATGGCGTCTTATTGGAAAGGAGGTGGAAATCTGTCAAGCACTTAGCCGTGCTATCTGTCTCCAGCAGTCTTTGCTGTGACGCAGGGACAGCGTGGGGGGTGGACTCTGAGCGCTCCTAGGATGCCTCCCAGTCAAGGACACACAGGTGAACCCGGCGTACAAACCCGTCTCCTCACATGCAGCAGCTGATGTGGAGAAAGGGGGCAGGAGCACGCAGGGACACGCTAGTTCAATATATTCGCTGGGATCTGAGGTGGAAGACTCCCATGAACTTGTGAAAACTACTTGCTATTTTCATGCTGGAACTAGGGAGCAGGACTGTGTCAAGACTGGAAATGCTTCCTAAATGACCAAGTGCAAGAGTGAACCACTTTCTCCAAAAGGAAGCAGGAAGAGAGATACAAGGGCAAAAATCAAAATTTCCAGTATATTCTCATGCCTGGGGGCGGGGTGAGAATGAGGAGCTGGATGGCGTCTGGCCAGAGCAAGTTTTCTCCAGGTGCTCCTTGGGTGCTGGTTTCAGGGCCTGAGGGTTAGGTTCAGACACAGCAGAGGCCCCCAAACGGGGTCTGAAAAGCCCTCTGAACTTGGCCATCCAAATTCACCTGAGTTTTGGAGCAGTAGTTCTCTAAGTGGGGTTTTACCCCACAGCAACACAATCACCCGGAAGCCCACTAGAAATGTGCACTCCCAGCGATGAGGGTAGGGCTCGAGTCTGTGTGAACGAGACCCCTCAAGTCTGATGCGTGCCCCTTGAGGTCCAGCGTTGCAGCAGAACAGTGAACACAGGTGGGAGACGAGGCACTGAGGCAGACATCAGAGAGCAGAGAGGCTGCTTGCTGGTGTGGGGGACGTGTCCTGCCAGGACAGGGAGAAGTCACTTGCAGGTGAGCGTGGGCACAGGAAGGGAAGGGCCGTCCCCAACGCTTAGGCTGACTTCCTCTAGTACTGTCTTTAGAAGGGTTCTTCCCATATTGCGTCTGCACACAGGTGAGCACAGTCGGCCTTCTCCAGGCACTGTTCATGTTTAGAGGAGGTTTCATGTAGGTCTTCAGGGAGCAAATTTCCTCCAGGATGAAGAGAGGCCTGTGTGTACCCTGGACTGGGCTTCCCAACGCAAGACTGGCCATAGTGAATTGTAATATCGATGACATTGCTGGCATTTTGGCAGCATGTTTGCTAAGAGTCTCCTGAAAAGCTGAACAAAGGAATTTTAAGTATTAATTTCTTTGTAGCATGAAGGCATAGTTTATTACCATCTCCTGGGATCCCCACAGAGGGAGAACCCAGCTCAGATGCTTCACCAGGGAGCCTTGTCCCATGATGCAGCTCAAGGGCAGGGGAGTCAGAGACTTAGGTGATGAGCTACTGGGAGCAATTCACACAGAACATGGCAAATACCTGGAAACGGTCAATCATCACAACAGAGTCCAAAAGAAGTGAAACAATTGCTTTAAAGAAAAATGTGAGTGAATGCTATTGAGAAGGCATCTTGTTCAAGCAGAGACACATCAGTCTCAGAAACTCCTCAGCCATCTTCCTTCTGTCTCTCTGGGCAGCTCCTCTGCAGACACCTGTGCTTCCAAGGAAATGCGCAGCTTTCAAATTTGAGTCAAATTTGAGTCACACCATAGCAGACATGTTACAGGCAGTCCCTGTGCTCGAACGTCTCAAGCAAGAGCAGCTGGTGTAGGACCCTCAAGACCAACACACCAGCAGGAGTCGGGGCCCTGGAGCCTAGGGAGCTCTCAGGCGGGGCCAGGATGTGACCCACCAAGTAAAGCGTTTTGTATTGTTTTTATTCTCTATTTCATTTATCTTTACTCTGATATTTATTTTTTCTTTCCTTCTACTAGTTTTGTTTTCATATGTTCCTGATGAGCAATGTCGGATTGTTTACTCCAGGTCTTTCTTCTTTTGTGATGTAGATGTGTATTTATTGGTATAAAGTTTCCTCTTAGAATTGTTCTTGCAGATGTTTGCATTTTGTTTCCAGTTTTATCTCAAGAAGCTTTTTTTTTTAATTTTTAAATATTTCTTTAAAGACCCGTTGGTCTTGTAGTTGAGTCCCTGAGGTTTTCCAGATAGACAATCATATCATCTGCAAAGAGTGACAGTTTGTTTTCCTCTGATCCTATATGGATACCCTTGATCGCCTTCTCTTGCCTGATTGTGGTGGCTAAGACTTCCATTACAATGTTTAAAAGCAGTGAGGACAATGGGCATCCTTGCCTGGTTCCTAATCTGAGTTGATTTCAATTTTACTCCATTCAATACAATATTGGCTGTGGGTTTGTTATAGATGGCCTCTATCGGTTTAAGAAATATTCCTTCTATACCTATTTTCTTAAGCATTCTGATCAAGAAAGGATGCTGGATATTATCAAAAGCTTTTTCTGCATCAATTGAGATAATCATATGGTCTTTGTTTATTTTGTTTATGTGATGTATTATATTTATAGATTTACATATGTTGAACCATCCTTGGGACCCTGGGATGAAGTCCACCTGGCCATGATGTATAATTTGTTTGATGTGTTGCTGGATTATGTTTGCTAGGATCTTATTCAATATTCATTAATATTCTCTAATCAATATTCATTAGATATATTGGTCTATAATTTTCTTTTCTTGTTAGGTCTTTTCCTGGTTTGGGGATCAGGGTGATATTTGCTTCATAGAATCTGTTGGGGAGTATTCCTTCTTTTTCTATGTTTTGGAAAAGGTTGAGTAATATAGGTACTAGTTTCTCTTTAAAGGTTTAGTAGAATTCTGATGTGAAGACATTTGGTCCAGGGCTTTTCTTTTGGGGGGAGATTTTGTATTATTGATGCTATTTGAGAACTTGACATAGGCTTGTTCAACATTTTCACTTCTTTCTGGCTAAGTCTAAGAAGGTGGCATTTTCCAAGTATTGCTCTATTTCCTTCAGATTTTCATACTTCTGAGAATAGAGTTTTTTGTAATGTTCTTTAAGGATTTTTTGAATTTCTGAGGAGTCTGTTATTATTAGGCCTTTATCATTTCTGATTGATGAAATTAGGGATTTTACTCTTTTATTTCTGGTTAGGTTGTCCAAAACTTTATCTATTTTATCGACCTTTTCAAAAAAACAATTTTTTGATTTATTGATCTGTTGTATAATCCTTTTGTTTTCAATTTCATTTAATTCTGCTCTAATTTTAGTTATTTCTTTTCTTCTGCTGGGTTGGGGTTGTAATGTTCTTCCTTTTCCAGTTGCTTAAGATGTCCCAGTAAGGGACATTGACTTCCTCTCTTGCCATTCTTTTCAGGAAGGCTTGTAATCCTATAAATTTCCCACTACGGACTGCCTTTGTGATATCCCAGAGGTTCTGGTAGTTCATGTCTTCTTTATCATTTTGTTCCAAAAATTTGGTAATTTCCTTCTTAATCTTGTCTATGGAATACAGCAACATCTGAGGATACAAAATCAATACTCACAAATCTGTAGTCTTTATATATACCAACAATAGTCAAGGTGAAAAAATAATCAAGGACTCTATTCCCTTTACAATAGTATCAAAGAAGGTGAAATATCTGGGAGTGTACCTAACAAAAGATGTGAAAGATCTCTATAAAGAGAACTATGAAACTCTGAAAAAAGAAATAAATAGCTGAAGATGTTAACAAATGGAAAAATATACCATGCTCATTTCAACATTGTTAAAATGTCTATACTTCCCAAAGCAATCTACAGATTTAATGCAATCCCTATTAAAGTAATTCTGTCATACTTTAAAGATCTGGAAAATTAGTACTTCATTTTATATGGAACCAGAAAAAACCTCAAATAGTCAAGGCATTACTCAGAAATAAAAACAAATCAGGAGGTATCACACTACCAGACTTCAGAATATACTATAAAAACCTCATCAAAACAGCATGGTACTGGCACAAAAATAGAGAGGAAGATGTATGGAACAGAATTAAAAACCAAGAGATAAACCCAGACACTTATCACCATTTGATCTTTGATAATCCTATCAAAAATAGAAATTGGGGGAAAGATTCTCTATTTAACAAATGGTGCTGGGTGAATTGGCTGGTGACTTGTAGAAGACTGAAACTGGACCCACACCTTTCTCCTCTAACAAAAATTGACTTTCACTGGATAAAGGACTTAAACTTAAGACATAAAACTATAAAAATTCTTGGAGAGAGTGCAGGGGAAACACTTGAAAAAATTGGCCTGGAAGAATACTTTATGAGGAAGAGCTCCCCACGCAATTGAAGCAACATCAAAAATACATAACTGGGATCTGATCAAACTAAAAGCTTTGGCACTACCAAGAACACAGTAAGTAAAGCAAATAGACAGCCCTCAGAATGGGAGAGGATTTTTTCAGGTTATATTTCTGACAAAGGTCTATAGCCAGAATCCACAGAGAACTCAAACTTATTAATAAGAAAAGAACAAGCGATCCCATTTCATTGCGGGCAAGAGACCTGAACAGAAGCTTCTCTGAAGACAGGCACATGGCCTACAGACACATGAAAAAATGCTCATCATCTTTAATCATCAGAGAAATGCAAACCAAAACCACTTTGACATATCATGTAACTCCAGTAAGAGTAGCCCACATCATAAAATCCCAAAACTACAAATGTTGGCGTGGATGTGGAGAAAAGTGAACACTTCTGCACTGTTGGTGGGAATGCAAACTAGTACATTCCTTTTGGAAAAAAGTTTGGAGAACACTCACGGATCTAAATGTAGACCTGCCATTTGATCCTGCAATTCCTCTACTAGGTGTATATCCAAAAGACCAAAAATCACTTAGCAACTAAGATATTTCCACCAGATTATTCATTGCAGCTCAATTCATAATTGCCAAGTTTTGAAAGAAGCCCAAGTGCCCACTGACCCATGAGTGGATTAATAAATTATGGTATATGTATACTATGGAATACTATGTTTTTTAATACCATTAAAAAAACATGGAGACTTTACCTCTTTTATGTTTACATGGATGGAGCTGAAAAATATTCCTCTTAGTAAAGTATCTCAGGAATGGAAAAAAAATATCCAATGTACTCAGTAGTACTATAAAATCAATTTATAATCACTTACAGTTTCATATGAGAGATGAATCACAACTATAGCCCAGGATGAAGAAGGGTGATGGGAAGGGAGGGGGTGGTTTGATAGAGGGAGGGTTAATAGTGGGACCACACCTATGGAGCGTATTTCAAGTGTACAAACCAAATCTATCAAGTATTGAACAAAAATGTCTTAACACTGTGATTAAATAATTGAGGTGAAAGCTATGTTAATTAGTAGGATGTAAACACTCCAATTTGTACAAATAATCAACACATTGAATCCCACAAATGTATAAATGTATTCATGATGTACGTATATATGACTTAATAAAAAAAAATTAAATAAAGACCCATTGGTCATCCAGAAGCATAGTATTTAATATTCAAATATTCATGAAGTTCCCAGAGATTCTCCTGTCATTTGTTTCTAGTTTTGTACCATTGTGGTCAGAAAAGATACTTGATATAGTTTCAATCCTAATTTTGTGACCTAGCATATGACCAAAGTTGCAGAATGTTCCTCTTGAGGTTGAGAAGAAGGTGCGCCCTGCAGCTGTGGGATGGAATGTTCTGTAAATCTCTGCCAAGGTCATTTGATCTAGAGTGAAGTTTACAACCAGGGCTTTCCATTTATTTATTTATTTATCTTTAGAGACAGAGTCTCACTTTGTCACCTTCGGTAGAGTGCTGTGGCATCACAGCTCACAGCAAACTCCAGCTTTGGGGCTTAGGTGATTCTCTTGCCTCAGACTCCCGAGTGCTGGAACTACAGGTGCCTGCCACGATGTCTGGCTGTTTTTTGTTGCAGTTTGGCCTGGGCCAGGTTTGAACCTGCCACCCTTGGTATATGGAGCTGGCATCCTACTCACTGAGCCACAGGTGCTGCCCCATTTAGTGCTTTTCTGTCTGGACGATCTTTCCATTGCTGTAAATGGTGTATTACCATCATCAATTATAATTTCATTGAAATTATATTTCAATATTTCTAATTTTCTATATTTCAATTGAAAACAAATAGTTGTTTTCTATTTCTATAGATACTTGTTTTCCTTCTTATTGTCTTTCTTTGTAGTTAAGTGATTTTCTCCAGTATTATATTTTGATTCCTTGCTTTTTATTTGTAGTGATCTATTATAGGTTTTTATTTGTGGTTACCATGAGGCTTACATAAAGCCATCTTATGACATATTGCAGCATATTTTTCCTTTAAATCAAGTTGTATTTGTTTTGCATAGTTAAGTGCTTTGGTGTTGGGTGCAAATATACTTAACAATTGTTGTAGCCTTTTGTGGAATTGATTCCTTTATTATTATAGAGTGAGCTACCTGTATTTCCTTTTTTTTACAGTTTTTGTCAAAACATCTCTTTTATCTGTATAACTATAGCTACTCACTCTCTCTTTTGGTTTCCATTTGCATGAAATGTCTTTTTCATCACTTTCCAGTTTATATGTGTCCCTTTACGTGAAATGAGTCTTTTGTAAGTAGCATATTATTGAGTCTTTAAAAAACAAACAAACAAACAAAAAAACATTTAGCCAATTCATGTCTTTTAAGTTGAGAATTTAATCCATTTACATTTAAGTTCGTTCTTAAGAGGCAAGGAAATACTACTGCCAGTTTTTAAGTTGTTTTCTATTTCTATAGACACTTGTTTTCTTTCTTATTGTCTTTCTTTGTGGTTAAGTGATTTTTTCCAGTAGTTTATTTTGATTCCTTGCTTTTTATTTTTAGTGATCTATTATAGGTTTTTGTTTGTGATTACCATGAGGCTTACACAAAGCCATCTTATGACATGTTTTTAACTAATAACAGCTTGCCATCGATTGTATCAAAAAAAGATCTAAGCTTTAACACTCCTTACCTCCACACACATATTTTGAATTTTTGATGTCATAAATTACATCTTTTAATAGTACAAATCCTTTAACAATTAGCTATAGTTATTATTATTTATTAACAGTTTTGTCTTTTAATATTCATACTAAAAATATTAGTGGTTAGAAAACATAATACTAGTATTACAGCATTCTAAGTTTGAATTACACCTACTTTTACTGGTGAGTTGTAGACCTTCAGATGTTTCCATTTTACTTATTAGCATCACTTTTCTTCAGCTTCTTCAGATACTTTTTCCTCCTTTGTCTTTCTCTACTTCTCTACTTCTGTGACCCCCCCCCACCAAACTTGCTCTATGGATCTTGTCCCAGAAACCATGCAAAACATATATGTCTCTTTTTACTTTTTCTCCTCTAATTCTATATTTTCTTTTTTTTTTTATTTTTACATATACATGTGTTTATTAGGTTTCCACTTTTTGCCTTCACAGAATTAAAAAGGCTTAAAATTTAATAACAATAACAGTGTTTAAGATAAGAACTAGAAACAAAAAACTTGAAAAGGTAATTCTATATTTTCCAAAATAGGCTATATTTAAGCTCACAGATTCTTTTTCTTATATTGCTGATGCTTTCTATTGTATTTTTCATTTCATTCATTGTGTTTTTCAACTCTATAATATCCATTGATTTTTTTTTTAATTTTTATTTCACACCTCTGTTAAATTTCTCTACTAAATTTATCTTAAAAAAAAATATTTTTAGAGACAGGGCCTCACTCTCTTGTCCAGGCTTGAGTGCAGTGGTGTGGTCATTGTTCACTGTAACCTTGAACTCCTAGACACAAGGGATCCTCCCACATTTTATAGGTGGGATCTTTCTATGTTGTATAGGCTGTTCTCAAGCTCCTGGTTTCTAGCAATCTTCCTGCCTCAGCCTCCCAAATTGCTGGGGTTGCTGGCATGAGTCACTATACCTTATTCTGCTACATTTTTGAGTTGTTTATTTGTATTTTGTTAAGTTTGCTGAGCCTCCATAAAATAGTTATTGTAAATTCTTTGCCTGGTACGTCATATATCTCCACCTCTTTAGGGTCAAATGGATGAGAAGTGAAGATATATAAAAGAATCCTGATAGCATCCAAAGAAGCAATTTTACAGGTGAACCTCTGTAAGTTGACCAGCCAAGGAACTGTCACAAACTGGCCAGCATACAGAGGTGGTCACAATAAGGAACTAAGCCTACTGTACTGATATGTACATGTGGTGCATGTCTGGCCTGTGAAAATTGAGGTCAACTTAAGGAAGTGGTCAATATAGGGGAGATGGTCAACTATGGAGGCTCTTTTGGATATATAAGAAAACCATGATACAAATGAAGTCTAGATTTTCACTGAAAACACAATAGGCCTATAAGCAAAAGTACACCTTTAAATTGGTTAACCAAAAAGTCTGATAATCCAGCATTCTACTGGAAATATTTCAGCATTCAATGAAAATATTTTTCAAAAATGGTGGTTAAGACATTCTCAGATAAGTAAAATCTGAGCTTCCAGAAGAGACTCCTTACGAGAAATGCTGAAGGATATTCTTTAGGCTGGAGGAAAACATTTCCAGGTGGTAACTCGGATCTGGAGAAAGAAATAAAGAGCATGAGGAATGGCAAATGTATAAGCAATGGTCAACTATATTGAATTTTCCTGTGGATAGAGTAGAGATTTTGGAATGTGTTTTTTTAATTCCTATCCATTCTAAAAAAAAGAACTGTGGATTGTTTTGCCTTACAAGGCCATGGAGACTATCAAGATTAGCACTATAGTTTTTCAGGTGAGAAAGTAAGTTCTCACTTTCCAAAATCATCCAGCTAACTTGACACATTGCTGATATTACACTTCCCCTTACTATTGTTTCCAGGCTGTGTTTCATGTGGGCTTTCCATCCTGGGATCAGATGGTAGAAGATGCTCCAGAGCAACGACATCAGGTCCATGTGAGTTCCCAGAATGCTTGCTGCAAACCTTCTTGAACTGTCCTAAGGGGAAATCAATGGTGTACCCACAAAGGATACTGAAAACCCTTCACTGGGCTCCTACGTATCCCCACTGCATGGCATATAGCTTTCATATTTCATTTATTAATTTATTTGTCAACACATTCTTCCATTGAACAAATAGGCATGGAGCACCTCTTATGGGACACTCGACCCCCATAAACTCTCTCCAACCAGCCTTATGTGGGTAGTGGCACCGGTCAGGTGGGGGAAGTTAGAACTTAGAACTAAATCATGAGTATAGCAGTTGTCAATTTAGCTCTTATGGTTAACTGATGCTCTGATCGTGTTGGTCAGTCTGGGAAGATTATTTCATTGAAACTTATTTTATTCTTTGGTATTTTAAATACATTCATTTTAAAAATAAAATATGTAAATGATGAACTAAAATGTATGAATAAAAATCAAAGGATTTGTTCTGTGAAATTTGGATTCAGCCAAAATGCCAACTTAAGGACCTAGAAGGCCACTTGTGGTCTGAAGGGCACTGGTCCCCACCCACCCCCTTGACAGTGGAATTAAAGCTCTGCTAACAGCCCTCAAATGGTGAAGAGTGGGAGGGAGTTAGTGAAGACAAACAGCGGCTTCCCCCAACCACAGCGCAGAGCATGTTGTCTGGGGGTCCCAGGGTCCTCCTTGGATTGGCCCCCTGGTGCTCACAGTATTCTCCTGCCACTAGGGCGTCCTGGGATGACCCTGGCTTCCCTGTACCACTTGCTCACTCTTCTGCTGCTGCTTCATGGGATCTTCTCTCAAAACATCTGCTTGCACTCACACCCCCTCTTAGGGTCTGCTCAGGTGGCAATAGTGCTGACAGGGTTGTACATGAGTCTTCCCTGTCTTTTTGTCACTGTGACTTCTTTTCTGGCTTGTTGTCATATTGTATCTCTTCCCTGACTCTGGTCCCTTCCCTAGCAGTCTGGAAACAGTCAGAAGTTCCCCAGGGACAATTTGAAGAATACTCCGTCTGGGTCTGGATTCTGAAGGTACCCTCTGGCTCACAGCCAAGGGCTCAGACCAGCCGTAAGCATTCCTCTCTGCCCTCACAGTGGGCCTGTCCTCTCTGCTCCTACGCTGCCCAGAGGTGGACACAGGGCCGCTGCTCCCAGCTACTCAGGGTCTCAATCACAGAATCAGATGTCTGGCCATGAAAACCAAGCTACATTTTCTCCCACAGGCTTGTTTATTTACATCCAATTTATAAAAGCTAAAATGAGCAAAGTCAGGTTGTCAGCACCAACCGCTTGATCTGCTGCCCAGAATCCTTTGCTCACCTTTTGATAAGGAACCCGAAACCCTGTGAAACGCGCCGTGTGGCTGCAGTCCTACGTGCATTTGCATACTTGTCAACCTCAGCCCAGCAGCCAGTTGCAAGGGAACTGCAGGAGGTGGAAATGTTTTCTTTAATTTTTTTCAGCATTTCTGTGTATTTATTTCAGTGTTTGCAAAAGCTCTGTAATTCAGAAAAGGGCCTCTGGGTATACATAAAATACTTAAACATCACATATCCAGTATCAGCCAAACTGGAAGCCACCCAACAAATCCAATCAGCCTCTGTGATTTTTGACAAAGCCACCTGGGAACATACTTCTTCAGGTGTTTTTGCTGCTTTATAATCAATTTGAGCATTTATTTCATTCAAAGAGTGGAGGTGTGTTAATATCCAGAGATGATGACACAGAGGACTTTGTGCAGAACCAGATGTTTTTCACAAATTTTTATGTCTACAAATCAGTTTTGAGTTAATTTTAAATTACCTTATTTTCACTTTACAAAAGTCCTTGCTGTTATGAAGTTCTCCATCAAACTCTTCTCTGGACAGGCTGCTCAGAGCCCCAGAGGTCAAGGGTTCATGGTCAGGATCGGTCTCCCAGCCCCCACTCTGTGCCCTACCAGCTTTATCAGCTTGCAGAGAGCACGCCAATTCTCGAGTCCCAGCCGCCTCCTCTGTAATGCCAAGAGGACTGAAATTCAGTGTCTTTTTGGCATCCTGGAGGGCCAACATCTCGTGGTCAAAAGCAAGAACCATTCTCCATTCAAAGACATAAGTAGAATGCTAAGGAATGCTCTGTTCCTGGGGAGGGGACTGATCACTGGAGGCCCATCTGCTCTGGGAAAGGACTTTGGATTTTCATCCAGAGCTGGTCATCTTGGTTGGAGTACCTTGGAATCCAAACCCAGGAGTGAGGACAGAAAGGACAATGCCTTGAGAACAGGGACCTCATTGGCATGCAGGTGGGTGTCTTCTGCTGGCCGCCCTCCTGGCATTCACTGTTGATGGCACAATCACCCTCGGCGCAGGGTGTGATGGAAACACTCTCTCTCCTTCGGACTCGTCACCAGGATCTGTCACCTGCGGGGATGGGTGCACCTTCTTTTTTTTCTTATTCAATCCACACAGTCTCTACACTTGCCTCTTCTGATTGAATCAGAAATCACTCTAAATCTATCATGCAATTTCAAAGCAAAATGCAGTTAAATCAGCAGGCTGGGGACTCTGGTATTTTCCTCTATGTTGCCTCTGCAGCTGTGGCAACCTGGCTTGGGGAATGCAGTCCCCACGGCCTGCTGCACGGGTCTCTTTCCCTCTCCCCCTCACTCTCTGTAGTAAATAGGAAAATATTTTAAGCACACAGAAAAATCCAGAGGAAAATATAAGCAATGCTTTGCGCTGACCACTGGCTTTTCAAATCTTCTCATCTTCCCATCTTTGCCCCAACGTCCGAGAGCAGCAAACTTTCCAAGGCTGCCTTAGTCCCGCTGCCTCCTCCTCTGGCCCCTCACTCTTCCTGCCCACCTGGGTGCCCCAACTCTCTAGTGCTTTTCTGTACTCAAGTGGTGCCAACAAACTGCATATATGTGAATTTACATGTTTTAAAATTAGACAAGTCCACACATGGACACTGTCCTGCCATTTGCAATGTGGCTGAGTATTTTGTCATCTAAGCAACGTCTCTGAATGCCTATGGCTTAATTTCCTCTTCTTTTGCTCATTTATTTGTTTGGCTTACAATTGCTTCTTGTCTTCTGTTCTGAACTTTCTGTGTTGAAATAATTAGAGCTCTGCAGGGAGTTGCAAAGATGGTGAGGAGAGGGCCCTATGTCTTCCCCACCCCCCAGAGGGCGTGTTCTTCATCTGTGCACCTGCACACCGATCCTGGGTTTTGACGGAGATGTGATGCCTGTGTAGGTAGAACTGGGATATGTAAAGTGTCCTGCCTCTCTGTGATAACGTGTGTATGCTTCTGTGCCATTTCACACGACTTGTGTGACCACCACAATCGAGATTGAGGACGAGGACAGCACCAACCTCTCCTTTATAATCAAACTCAACCCCTCACTCCCAACATCCCAAACCTGGACAACTGCTAAGCTGTTTCATGTCTATAATTTTGTAATTTCCAGGATATTATATGAGATTACAAATGGAATTATGTAACATGTCACCCTTTGAGTTTTTCTTCTTTTTCCTTCATTCGTGTAATAGCTTCCATCCAAGGCGTTGTGTCTATCAAGTGTTTCCTCATTTTTCTGGCTTGATCAATATTCCAGAAATACTCCACAATTCTAGAGTGTGAAGGACACAGTGTGATTAACCATTTGCCTACTGAGCGACATTTGGATCGTTTAGAGTTTAGGGTTTTTGAAAGTAAACCTTCTTTGAACAATCATACTGCATATATAGGTTTTTATAAGCTGTCATTTCTCTGGATTAAATGCCCAGGAATGCAATTGCTGAGTTATATGAAAAGTGGTTTTAGTTGAGTTGAGTTGAGTTGAGTTGGGTCTTGTTTTGGTAAATTGCCTGTTTTCCAGAGTAGTGGTACCATTTTACATTCCTTTCAGTAATGCATGAGAGATTCTGTTTCTCCTACTCATCATAGCATTTGTGTTGCTACTATTTTTAATTTTAGCTGTTTTAGTAGGTGTGAGTTCCAGCCCAGCACAGTCTTAATCTGCACCTTCCTAATGGCCGGTAATGTGAACATCATTTCATACTCTTGGTGTTCGCCATATGCTTTTGGTGAAATGTCAGGTTCCTATTTCCAAATTGGATTATTTTTCTCTTTAGTTGTGAGATCTCTTTATGCACTCTCCGTGTCTACCCTCTGTCAGGCATGTGCTTGACTAACATTTTCTTCTCTTCTTATCTGTTGAGAAAAGATCGGCATACCATCCCCTTTACTGCACAGCAATCAAAGAAATAATAACAACATTAATAAAGATCAATTTATCATCTCTTTTTCTTTTAAAGATTTTGCTTTTTGTCATGTCTAAGAACTTTTCACCAAGCAGTTCCTGAAGTTATTTACCTTCTCTCTCTTCTAAAAGTTTTATACTTTTATGTGTTACAGTTAAATCTATGACACATTTAGAGTTAATGTTCATACAATTTGTGAAGTTTAGAAGGAGTTCATTTTTTCCCTATGGGAGTTCAATCACTTTAGCATCATTTTTGTAAAGGCTATCCTTCTTCCATTGAATTTTTTTGGGGGAGGGGTCACCTTTGTCAAAAATAGTTGGCTGTGCTTGTATGGGGCTATTTCTGGGATTCTATTTTTTTTCTCATAAATCTGTGTGTCTAGCCCTCCACCAGTATGGCTTTCACTGTGTAGTCAGCCTTAAAGTGGGGGTGGTTCTTCCCACTTCAATTTCCTATTTCATGGTGATTTTAACCTTTCTAGTATCTTGAACTTTGTCATAAAAATTTTAGAAAAAAAATCTTTTATACATTTATAAAAAATGTTAAACCTGCATAAAAAATCTGGGGAGAATTGACATCTGCATTGTGTTGAGTCTCTCAGTCCTTGAATATGAATTATCTCCTGTCTGTATGAAAGCCCTGAGATTTCTCTCCTCAGCATCTTGTATTTCACAGCAAACCGTTCATGCACCTGATGTGTTAGATTTATACTTAACTATTTAATTTTTCTGAGATAATTTAAATGCTATTGTATATTTGATTCTGATGTCCATGTTTATTAACAGCATATAGAAATGCAAATAATTTTATACCTATCTTATACATTACAATTTTACAGATATCATTCATTAATCCTAGCTATTTGGTGGAAATCTTAGGATTTTCCATGTAGACTATCATGCCATTTGCAAATACAGATTTTTTTTTCTGATCTGTGCACTTTTTATTTCCTTTTCTTGCCTTATTGTGCTAGCTAGAACTTTCTATACTATGCTCAGCAGCAGTGGTAAGAGAGGATATACTTATATCATTCCTGGTCTGAACAGAAAAGCATTCGATTTTTCACTACTCAAGTCTGCATGTTTGTAACAGCCTCAGAAGAGTAATCTGGGTACCTCACAGCGGCGATGCCCTTTCCACCTGCAGGGGGTCTGCAGCTTCCCTTTATCCAGGACAGAAGTTTTGCCTTCCACCTCGTTTTTAAGAGGTGTTTCTTCTTCTTTTTTATTTCTTGAAACTATGAATGGTTATTGAATGTTGTCAATTTTTTAATCAATTGATATAATTATATTATTTATGCTTTAGCCTATTATTACTGTGGTTATGGTGACTGACTTTTGAATGTTGAACGAGCAGCACATCTTCAGAAGAAACCCCGCTTGGTCCTAGTGTGTTATTATTTGTATATTTGTGTCATAGTGTGTTATGATTTGCAATATATACAAACACAATACCTTTGTGTATATTGCAGAATTACATTTGATAATATTTTGTTATGGATTTTTGCATTGCATTTATAAAGCCGTGAAGTATATTGGTCTGTGTCTTACCCGTGTGTATATGTATCGCCTGTCTTTTCATAGTTTGTTACCAAGAAGGTATTCGTTTCATAAAATAAATTAAGACATTTTCTCTTTTATTCTATTTGCTGGAAGAGATTGCAATTGGTAGAGGTAGAGCTATTTCTTCTTTAAATATTTATTAGAATGCTCAACTGGAGCCATCTGGGCCAGCAGGTATTTTGGGCGGCTGGCGGGCGTTTCAACCTGCTTCGCGTGAGCCCAGTGATCTATTGTGTAAAGCCGAGTTGCAGGAGTTTGTGTCCTCAGGGGCGTGGATGTGTGTTCTTGATGTGTCCATATCACCTTTGGTATGAAAGGTCTCACGTTGATCAGAAGACGGTCTCCCAGAGCTTTGGTAAAGGCTGGTTAATGCTGAATCCACAGAACCCTATCACTATTTGACAGAAGTGTGAACGAGGTGGGCACCTTCTCTGGAGATGCTCCCAGCAGCTCTTCCTGCCTTCCCGACCAGGTGCTTTGACGCATGTTTGTCCCATGTTCCCAGCTAGGAGGTGTCCCATGATAGCCTTCTGGGGCTGTCAAGCAACATAGGACAGATGAGGTGATGTAAACGAGAGGGGTCTGTTGTCTCCCTGCTCTGGAGGCTGAGGTCGAAAGTGCCCTTTTGTGTCCCAGCCTCTCCCCTGGCTGTGGAGCCTGCTGCCCAACACTGGGGTCCCCTGTTCTAGGCTCTCGGCATCCCCGCCCCCTCCTGTGCTGCGTCTCTTTCTCTTCATAGGGTGTCCTTTTCGTAAGGACAACAGTCACATTAAATTAGGGGCCTACTCACCTCCAGTGTGGACTCAGGTTAACTGATTACATTCGCAAATGTATCTCCAAACATGGTCATGTTCTGAGGTTCCCGTAGATAAAAGAGGAGGTACCATCCAACCCATGATGTGCGCACAGAACTGGAAGGCCTTGTCCAAACTTAGACTCTTCTTTGCTTTAATATTTTGCAAACTTTTTCCTTTCCCAAAGGGTAAGATGAAGACCACCTGCCAGAGGTTTCTAAAGCCAGGGCAAATGTCTTTCCCATCACACGCCCCACCACTCTCCCCGGACTTCTGAGTGCCCCTTACACTTACCCCCAACAAGCAGTCATTCAACAAACATTGAGAGCCTGTGGTTCAAATTCAATCCACAAGAAAAAGAATGAGGCAGGGAAGGAGAATTCTCTGTTTACAAAAAAGCCATGGATATTTGCACATTGTCTGATACCAAGATCTTGCTTTTCTGTTGGTTTAAAGCCATAAAATAAATGTTGCTCTGAAACAATCAAAATTCTGTGAACACAAGGCTTATTGGCACTGCAAAATCAGCAAATTGCACTAGTATTCACCATGATTTATGTTAAGCCTATATTATACTCACTAAAATAAAAAATAAGGCTTGGTAAAATACACAAAGGGGTTTTGTTCAAAAGTCAAATAAATCATGGAAACTTCTGTGAAGAATCCATCTTCTTTTTTCTTCTCCAGGGCTTCTAGCCACCCAACAATGTGCTTCTTAGGGTCACAGAGGTTGAGTTATTTGTGTCTCCCTTAAATCTCTACACAATAGTGTGCTCAAATTTCCCCTAGTTTTTGCATGTCTGTGGTGGCATCTGTGGGGAACTGAATGGTGGTCTTACTAGGGACTAGGTATGTGCTATTCCTAACTCATCAGACCTGTGAACGTGGCCTCTTGTGTCAAAGGAGTCTTTGCTGATGAAATAAATGAAGTGCCTTGAGGCAGTGGTCCTTGTAAGAGACAGAAGGCAGGACACAGGACAGGAGGTGGCCATGGGAAGGTGCGGGTTGGGCTGGGAGCCATGTGGCCACTGGCCCAGGAGTGCCTGGAGCCCCCAGAAGCTGGAATATGCGGAGAGGACCCTCCCGGAGCCCATCGGGGAGCACGGCTCGGCCAACACCCGGGTGCCAGGCATTTGGGCCCCAGTTGTGAAGGAATAAATTCCTGTTATAAGTATCCCAGTTTGCTGTCATTTCTTACAACAGCCACAGGAAACTAATATAATATCTGTGACTATATTTAAATTAGAAATCAAGACATCATGGAAAAAAATGGAAAGGCATGAGAGTGCAGAGCACCTGGGACTCCGCTGCTCTGCTCTCCCATTGCCCCTCCCATTGCCTCACCCCTCTCTGCCACCCTAGCCAGGCCCTGGGGCTTCCTCCGGGGTGGTCATGCCAGTGAAGTTCTAACCCTCCAAACTGCTCGGTCCTCCAGGCTGTGTCTCTCCCAGGAGCACAGGGCCCCGCAGCTCAGCTTCCCTGGGCGTGTGTGTGGCTCCTGTGTGCTGCTTCTAAGGAGGTCGAGCCAGGGGACGCACCTGCCTTGTGTGTGGACCCCAGAAGGACGCACCAGGAAGGTCTCTCAGCAGGTGTGTTGAAGCCCAAGTTTCCAGGCAGCAGAGTGAGGCAGAACGCAATGCTCTGAAGAGACAGGTGTGGGTGTTGGTGGGGCTTAGTCCACGTGAAGGGGCGTGTTGGTCCTGCAGGCTTTTCTGTCTGGAAGCCCTGTGAGCTGCACTTGGGCACCCGTAGGAAGGATCTGTTCACCCTGCCCATGCTCCTTGAGGCCAAGTGCCGGTCCACGGGAGCTCAGGGCCTCTGCAGGGGCTGGAAGAGGAGCTGCTCTGGTGCATGAGGGCTCAGGATGGCTCGGGGGCTCAGCCCTTGCTGAGCTGGAGGCCACGTGTACACTGGTACAAGACACGGTGGGGTCTAGAGGCAGAAGCCTCCTTACCTGCACCTTCCGAAATGAATGGGGACCCGTGTCTGGAGCTGAGGCAGAGGGGGAGTGCCCAGGACTGTGGACCCCATGTCTGGAGTCGAGGCAGAGGGGGAGTGTCCAGGACTGGGGGACCCCTTTTCTGGAGCCGAGGCAGAGGGGGTGTGCCCAAGGCCAAGGATGTGCTTCAGTACCTGCACCTCACTGCCGCTGGCACTGGGGCCACAGGAGCAAGGACAAGGCAATGTGTCCTCACCCATATGTAGCATCATCAGCACGAAACAAAAGTCCTAGAAGAAAGTGTGGGAAACACTCTTGACAAAATCTGCCTGGGAAAAGAGTTTATAAAGAAGACCCCCTGGGCAACTGCAGTAACACTAAAATAAATAAATGGGGATGATCAAGCTAAAAACCCCTGCACAGCTAAGGGCCAAAGCAAACAGCCTTCAGAACAGGAGACGATGGTTACATGCCATGGGTCTAACAAAGGGCTGATAACTAGAATCTACAGAGAACCAAAATTAATCACCAAGAGCAAACAACCCCATTTACAAGTAGGAAAGAGACTTGAACAGAACCTTCTCTGAAGATGACAGAAAAATAGCCAACAATTGCCTGAAAAAATGTACATTGTCCCTAATCATGCGAGAAAGGAAATCAAAACCACCCTGAGATATCACGTAATCCCAGTGAGAATAGCCCACATCACCAAGTCCTGAGCCTGCAGATGCTGATGGGTTGTGGAGAGAAGGGAAGCCTTTTGTACCATTGGTGGGGTGGGACTGCAAACTAACACAAAATCCATGGAAAGATGTGTGGAGAATCCTCAAAGAACTAAAAGTTGACCTTCCATCTGATCCTGCAATGCCATTACCAGGCATCTACCCAGAAGAACAGAAATCATTTTACCACAGGACAAGTGCACGCGAACATTTACTGCAGCTGAACTCACAATAGCCAAGACGTGGGAGGGGCCCAAATGCCCATCAACCCACGAATGGACTAACAAACTGGTTTCTGTATAAAATGGAACACTATTCAGTCATAAAAAGGTGGAGATTTTACATCTTTTGAACTTAACCTGGATAGAGTTGAAACACATTCTTACTAAAGTATAGCAAAAATGGAAAAATAGGTATTCAATGTACTCCATCCTAAATAGTGTTGGGCATGGGAACATGGTGTCAGGGACACATTCAGACACTCAGCTTGGTTTTCCCAAAATGCTTGTGACCTAGTCCCATGCTGGCCCTGTGCTATAGGGATAGAATTCTTTGCACTCCTTAGAGTGGGAGATGCATGATGTCACTTGCGCTCTAACTGGAACCCATCTGAGGAGATGACGCACCCATTTGTCAAGAGCTCATACTTGGCTTGGGGAGGAAGTGGTTCACAAGGCCATGCAGGTGGGGGCATCAGGACCAAGGGCACCCCCTGCCTGGAGAGGACCCAGGCACAGACGGATGGGCAGCAGGCTGCAGGGCCGTTCTTAGGGCTGGCTCCCAGGCACACAGCAGGGATCACTTCTGACCTGACTCACAGAGTTGTTACGCACTGGGGCCTCCCAGACAGGGAAGTCAAACCTTGGGGGAAAGAAGGAAAGAGAGAGAGGAAGCAGGGGAGTTTGGGAGCTCCGCAGAAGCCTGCGTGTCCCACAGGCACACCCGGCCGCACAGAATCTGCAAAGATTCCCGCAGACACTGAGGCTGAATGGATCAGACCCAGAGCCCCCTTTGCTTTCTAGCATCTGTGAAAGTGATGAGTGCAGCCACTGTGCAAGCCAGGACTCATACCACTGCCTCAAACTACACGGAATGTCACCTAAGACGTAATTAACAGACTCTCTTGGTGGGGGCCCGGGAGCACACTGGGGTCCCCTATGTGCTGAATATCACTTCACCACCTCCCTTCCTTTTATTTATTTATTTATTTATTTATTTCATTTTTTGGCCAGGGCTGGGTTTGAACCTGCAACGTCTGACATATGGGCCCAGCGTCCTACAAATGCTGAGTATCCCTGTCTGGTCTCTAGAAAGCCCTGATTTTTGATGTTATTCACCTCCCACCTCTGCTGAAACAACTCAAAGGAGAGCTGTCTCTAATTTTGCCAAACCCACCCTGCATCCCTCCAACCTGCTCGGTCTTGCCTTGGGAGCAGAAGGCAAGGAGCCTTCCCCTCGCACCTGCCCCAAAGCAGCTCCTACTACAGGGACAGCCAGTGATCATCGACCAGCCCTGGCCATGAACCTCGCAGCCCAGGAGAACGTGTCTGTCCTCTCACAGTCTCTGCTTCCAACCCGCTGTTCCACACAAGGACCTACATTTCTTTAAGTGCTTCCCTCGGTTTGCATCCCTGCCCACTGAAATCCTCCACACCCTGACAGTTCCTGCTGGCCCTGATGAAGCATGGCTGGAATGCACAGAAAAATTCTAGACAAAACGTATGCGGGTTCAACAGGGGCTGGCTTGGCCTTTGCCCAAACGCTGCCATTGGCAAAAACCACCTGTTCCAGCCAGACCCCTGTGATCAGATGCACTTTGCTGTGGGAGTCAAAAGGGGGATGAGGTCGAGGGAGCCTGCCCCACCCCATTTGCCTCGTTGGCAGTGCAGTTATGTGTGACTTCTCTTGTCTGTGGTAACTTTTTTCCCCTTAAAGAAGATTTACTTTCAATGTACATAATTTTTCAACGCATATGTGGATTTACACATAGAAGTCATACATATCCAGCAGAACCTCCACAGCCGACCACCTCCTTAAGTTGACCCAGTTTTCACTGACCAGACAAGCACCAGCTGTGCTTATTAGCAAAGAAGACCTCGTTCCTTATGTGATCACCTCGCACGTTGACCAGTTTGTTAGTCCTTTGGGTGGTCAACTTATAAATAGTATAGAAACACATAATAAATGTTTCTTTGGAGATTGGAGTACATGGTACTAGTTCAGACACTTTTTACCTGCTCCGGGGTCAGGAAGGCATGTAGGTCAGGATGTCAGCTCTCCTTTGAGGGCCATTTGACCTGCACCTTAGCACTAATGCATCTGTCTGCCTTGTTGGTAACAAAACAGAGAAAGGATGTTCTTTCCACTTAAGACACAGAGAGACTGTGTTCTGTGGTGACCACAAGAGACTCAGCAGCATCTGCATCAATGACCAGGAGCTATGGGGTCACCACAAAGACCAGGAAAGTGTCCCTGAGGAGAGCATTGGGTGCCAGGGGCCACCACCAACAGGTGCCAATGCGCTGGACCTCAGCATAACTGGGCCCGGGGACACGGAGTGGCACAGGTCCCCAGGCTGGCAGTTCTTGTGTAACTTGGCACTATTAATGTTAAATAATTAATGTAGATATTAAAATAATTCTCTTACTGACCCAGAGTCTCAAATTCCTTTATTTTAAAAGAAGTGAAACAAACACATCAGACTCTTAAACTCCCTCCTATTTTCTGACCTCAGTATTTGAAATGTAAACAAGGCTCTGAGCCTCACCTTGAGCCCTTCTCTCTGAAACATCTTTATAGAAGGGAATGGCCACTGCCGCGACCTCCGTTCCAGAAAGGGGCCGTGTGGGCAGGAGATGTCACCCTATGTGAGAGGTGCACAGAGGCCGACTCAAGAGCGTGGGGCTCTGGAAACAGTGTCTGCAAATGACTTTGTTCCCCAGCGTGATGAATCACGGAGCCACAAATCCTTTTTAGCTAATTGCTATCAGCTTGTGAGATTTTTCTTCCCATGTTCAATATCAATTTTCATAGCCATAGGAGATAGCACTTCTCCCCTGAGCCTGCTGGCGACTGGCCGATAAAAGGGCGGCAGCACTTAGCAGTTTAAAGGGGGAGTCATCTAATACACAGCTGCTGGAGGCCACACGGAACTCAGGGGCCTGTGCACAGTGACTGACGGCCGCGCTAATGCATCAGAGACTGTGACCTTCTCCCAAAGTCATCCTCCAAGGCTGAGGGCTCTGCAGACGTTGTCACCTGCAAGCTTTCCTTGTCAAAGAGCTGGGTTGTTTGTCCTGCAGATGGAAGCCAGGACTGTGTCATGCTTTGCTGTGTCTTTAGTAGGACCAGAAAAGAAGTACACGGACAGCGGGAAGGTGACCACTGCCTCCTACAGATGGTCACTCTCCTAGTGCACGAAGCTGCATTTTATCAGAAACGAAGGGGTTCAAGGACTGCCTTCTGCCAGGACAAACCTAGCACGAGGGGACTGACCTTGCCAGTAACAAAGCAGACCCTTCAGTTTATCCTCAGGAGATCCCTTGGGTTCTGCAGAAGTGTTAGAACCCCTGAATGCAAGGGGACACTTGTGACGAAGCAGCCACACTCACGAGCACACTCACTGTGTGCGTAAGGCCATGCCAACGAGCAGGGCTGGGAGATGGGCGGAGGAGTGGTGAGTGATGCAGGGTCCAGATCCGACAGTCTTCAAGGGCAGCTTTAAAGACCTGAGATGGCAAGAAATGTGAGCATTTTCTCATGACAGTAAAAGACGCATGTGTTTTCTCTTGAGCAAGGACTGAAGAAATTCGTATTTCCTATTTCACAGAAGCGTGGGGAGAGGGATTCTTCTCTCAGCTGTGTGGTGTCCCATGTTGTCCTGACTTGGGCCCCACACGGCCACCTCTGTCAGGCCCCTTCAGCTTGTGGAGGCTGCACTGATTTTCCCCAGGGGACAGTGGTGACAGGACCTGCTGATGATTTGACGTCACTGTTGTGCTATTTTACGCTAATAGCAGTGGAGATAAATTACTGTTATTAATGCTGTTATCACTTGGCATTCTCAGGTCTCAGCTACCCAGTGTTTGTAAAGTGCTGGGCGCCTGTGCCAGGCCCTCACACACATTCTCTCCTTTCTGCCTGGCCTCTATATGTGGTGTGTACGTCTTGTCTCTGCTCTACGGGGGACCTGGTGCTCACAGACCTTCAGGACATGAGAAGCCGGAGCCCAGAGGCTGGAGCTGAACTTGTCCACAAATTTGACCCAGAGCCACAGAGTGTCTTGAAATACTCAGACGCTTGCCAATTTTTATTTAGCTCGTTTCCCCCAGCAAACCTTGCACATAAGTGGCTAATTAGTAACACGGAATGCTTTTCACTGCTTTTCCTGTTTTATGAGTGTGCTAACGGACAGTCAGATGGTTCCAAGGCTCGGGAATTGCACACTCCAAAATCAGAGGGTTGGTTGAATAATTAAGAGGTGATTGAAAATCTTTGAAGACGGCTAATTAATCACTTTCCAGAAGGGAGTTGGACAGCCGCCCTGTGTGATTTCTGCCACGTTTCTGCTACATCTCTCTACAGGTGGTGAGTGAGACGCAGGCGTGCCTGAGAACGAGCCGGGAACCGTAACGACCCCAGCTGTCCTGAGTGCACAGTTAGTAACCTCTTCTCTTTCAGTGTGGCATCATCACTGTTTGACTGAGAGGTTACATTTGGGGGGCACGGTTCGTCTGGCAATGGAGCCTCCCTTTGAGAGGCTGGAAAGAGCATGTTGAAAACCCGGCACCGACTCCCAGGGTCTCGGGCAGTAGATGAGTCTTCCCAAGTCTCAATGTCATCGTATGTTAAATGGGAATAAAAATTCCCTCACTTTCACAGCTGAACGTGGTAGGCTATCAAAAACAGTGGTTACCTTAAATCACCATGTATCTAAACCCATGCGGAAAAACTGCTTAAAAGGATTCCTTTTCCTCAGAGAAATTGCTCTATGAACGGGGGGTATCTGGTTGACTCAAAGCTCTGCCCAAATCACGTTCACTATTTCAATGTTCTGTTTTGGAAGAACCCTGGAAATAAGGCCCACATTCTCCTTCCTCCTGAGCTCTCGTGCTGTGATCAGACATCACACCGTCTGAATGTCCATTTCTTCGTCTGTACAGTGAGGACGTGGAACAGGCTCCGTCTCCGGGTCTTTCTCTCACGCACACTTGAACCTACCGTTAAACTTCCACAACACACTTAAATTATGTTGATAAAAAAAGTGTTAAAGAAAGAACATACTGACTGTGCTTCAAACTCCTTTAGAAAATGCTTTAATTAACCTTCTTTAACAATTTTCGGCAGCTCACCGTTTGGAAATTACCGTGTGCCTCCCAGGCCTGGTGAGGAGCCAGGTGGATGACGGCTCACTGGAGTGCCCAGACTCTCCCCGTCTACAGTTCGCCTCACGCACCTTCACGACGTCACGTGCTCTCCAGGGTGCAGTGGCCCAAATGAGCTGGAACCTTTCTCTCGTGTCTTGGGAATGTGAAGGCAGTTGAGGAAGGAGGAAGCTCCATTATGATTGAAAAAACAGAGACATTTCCTTCCTGAGGAGATGTTCTTCCCAGGACACCTGTGCGTGAATTGTTTCGGCTTTTTTTTTTTTTTTTTTGAGACAGAGTCTTACTATGTCACTCTTGGTAGAGTGTCGTGGAGTCATAGCTCACAGCAACCTTCAAATCTTGGGCTTAAGTGATTCTCTTGCCTCAGCTTCCCACGTAGCTGGGATTACAGGTGCCGGCCACAACACCTGATGATTTTTTTTGTTGTAGTTGTCATTGTTGTTTAGAAGGCCTGGGTGGGTTCGAACCCACCAGCCCTGGAGCATGTGGCCAGCGCCCAAACCACTGAGCTGTGGGCTTGGTTCTTCAGGACAGAAGCAGACGGGTGCTCTGAAGCCAGAGAGATCTCAGATAGGACGAGCTGCCCAGCACACCCCACCTGGGGCCCCGGCCCTACCTTCCTCCACCAGCATCACAACAGCTTTCTGTCCATACAGGATTTGGTCAGAAATGGATCCAGTGTTTTTAGAACACCTTAGTTCAGAAATACTGTTTTCTAGAATTCTATTTTACTTTTTTTCTCAAAAATAGATATAAGGCCAATCAACTAAAAGGAATTCTTTCTTTAGCTACTGGTTGGTCCGTGTACACGTCTCAGCGCAGTGAGTTTTCCTGTTTGCTCTGTGAGTGTCTCGCGGGGTCATTCAGCAAGACTCCCTGGACAGGGTGGCACCCAGGCCTAGTACACTGGGCAGGGGGGACGAAGTGGAGGTC
Organism: Perodicticus potto; assembly: GCA_963574655.1. Lineage (NCBI taxonomy): Eukaryota > Metazoa > Chordata > Mammalia > Primates > Lorisidae > Perodicticus > Perodicticus potto. The sequence continues at coordinate 64,952 of CAUYRH010178400.1, forward strand.
AGAGGCATTTGGGTACGGGGGGGGGAAGGGCTCTGGGGCAGGTGGGGGCCCAGCCACAGCTCCGGAAGGAAGACTTCTCGGGGCCGACTGTGGCAGGAGGGAGTGTGCCGTGACGAGAGAAGCCTGATGCTCTTTTGTTATTAGATGAGCATGGTTTCCCAGGGAAAGAACAGTATAAATTTAGTTTTTAGATAATTCAGGTTAAATAATTTTTTTCACTTGTTGAATGTTCACTCTGAGCCAAGCAGGGCCCCCTATTGGGCAATTCCCTGTGTGTAGAGGAGGTAAGAAGGTAGATTTCCCTTCTGAGTGTCCACGAGAGGTGGTGAGCTGAGCAGGCCAGTGGGCCCCTCAGCAGGGCTTCCCTGGTTCAGCTTCCACCTGCCAGCTGAGGTCTCCATTCCCAAGCTTCTCCCCGCCATTTGCAATCATCAGAGTGGTCTCCCGAGGGAGGGAGACAGTGGTCTGGAACATCTTCTCTCCTAAGAAACAACAGTATGTGTCAAACACCTCAGGGATCTGGGCCCTTTCCTTTTGTTGATGAGGGCAGAACTCCAGCCTGAGGCCTGAACTTGATGCATCTCTGAGGCCATCTTGGTGGTCACCAAGCTCTGGCCAGGACTGGCCACAGAAGAATGTGCAACCTCAAGTGATGATAATTGATCATCCAGAGCCACTGTTATCATTTTCTTCATCTATTTTCAATAATGTGATCTGGACATGCAAGGCTAGAAAGGATCCTGAATTCCCTGAATAGGAATAATAAGCTTATTTAATAATACGCTGTTTCATTCTTTTTGAATAAGTGTGTTTCTATACATTCTAATGCTACCGTGTCTCACATTGTTACATTGTATCATTTCCTTTTAACTTATAACTTTGTCTTGTCTGACACATAGAAGATTCTACATATGTTTACACTTGTTAATTGTAATGGTTTTACTCATTTGAAAATTATCACTGAGTTCTGTCTTTGGAGAAAGCTCTAAGGGCCCCTCCGATGGTGTGGTTTGACCTGGGTGCAGGTGCCCTTTCTCTGTGGCACTCTGAGGGCAAGGGTTCTGAAGGCGTCACTCTCTGAGACCCCACCCACCCTCACTGTGTACGTAACAGTGAGGTCTTGTGCCGGCCACAATGTGGGACTGAGCGGAGCTAACAAACTCTGGCAGACCCTGGGCCCTGGCTGGAGCAAAGGCCCTGTGAGCCCCTCGTCCTTTAGAAGGCACGAGCCTGGCCCCCCAAACATGGGAAGCTCCAGGTGACCTGCGCTGCTTCTGATAGAACATTCCAGATTATCAGCACGAGCGGGACAAGAGGGCTACGATGTCCGTCCAGCTTCGGCTCCATGATCTCATCAGTTGCCCACCTCCTGGGGTGCTGCCCTGAGACGTGGGCAATGACTAGGAGTGTGACCCTGAGCTCTGGGCAGGTGGGCACCTCCCCGGAAACTGAGGGAGGAGGCTCTGCCTGTGTCATCTGGGCCATCTCGATGTTTCAGGGTCTCTTCCTTACCAAAAGCCCCTGGAAATTAGAGAAGATACTCAATCTGTGGACCCCCATGTTGGAAAGGGAGAGAGCAGAAAGTGGTAGAACCTTGGGGTGCCCAGCTCCCGGGTACCCAGGCGCCCAGGCAGAAAGATGTCTCCCATTGACAGCACTGTGCCCTGCCCGTCCCTTCCTGGCCCGACTGTGCAGGCTGCTCTCTGCCCCCTGGCACCGGCTTCTTCCAGGCTGAGACTGGGGCTCTGCCTGGGTTTTGAGAGTGAGGACAGTGTCACCCTTGGAGAGAAGTGCCCCAAACTGGCACGAGGGTGTGTAGACTCCCAGGGATGGCTCTCAGTCAGGGCTGTAGATGCCACAGCAGTTATTGAGAGGTTTGCTGTATCCAAGGCAAGGTGGGTTCAGCCACACACACACACACACACACAAACACATACAAAACATCGATGTGCACAGCTAGCTGTCTGAGTTAACCTTTGCTGATGATTAAGACGCGTGCCTTGATGGCTGAGAGTCTAAGTCAGAATTCTTTACTGAGCCTATGGAGGTCAAGTTACTAGGGCTTCATGATATGTTTTTCAATCCTTACCATAGCCTATTTTATTTTTCACAAAAATGCACTGGCATGCCAACGAGTCTAAGTTATGCTTTACAACAGGGCTCTTTCTTCCAAAGCTGAGCTGTGTGCTGGGTCCCCCTTTCTCTTGCCTCGGCTGCCTGGACTGTCCCAAGAGAAAGTCCTGTGAACAGTTGTGCGAGGGGTTGTCTACACCTCCCACAAACTCAAACTGTGACATGCGCCTCTACCTGCCACCTCTGGTGGGTTACCAAGCCTTTTCTCACTCATTTTTCCAAAATATTTAAGTCCGTCTACTCCTAATTAAGAAAAAAATAAAAGATTCTCTTTACAACTAGATAAAGGGCAGGGCAGACGACGGCTGCCTGACCATTGCTCATTTTTATTCCAAACATTTGATCTGTGTTACTGTTCCCTGGACACAGAAGGGCTTGACCCAGCCCACTGTGTCTTCACAACCATTTGAACTCCTCCTGAACTTCTTAAATCTTTGCTCTTAAAATTATTGACATTTGGAGTCTGTTTTCTTTATTTCCTATAATGTGAGCAGAAGGAAAAGTACATCCAGGTTGGTGGGGACCTGCCTAGAGCCAGAATTTCTGGAAGAACCAGACCCCTACCCACAAACCACTCCGGAAACCAGGTCCCAGCAAAAGTTCATGCACAGTTGGCTGGAACTGGTATCTCTGCGTGCGAGTGTCGAAGTCAGGCATTCACCAGCCCAACCCAGTGGCCAGCAGGCGGCTGTGCTCCCATCACAGTTGCCAGCTTCTCTGCCGTCTCACAAGTGTGGGCGTTTCTTATTTATGACTGTTCTCCATAGCTGTGTCCCCTCCCCACTTCCTTAGAGAGGTCCACAGGCTCTGAACCTTTGTCTTTGAACATCCGGGAGTCAGGCATCGAGAGTAGATGAGGAGGGCTGGGCAGCCCTCCTGACACCGCTCGGCACCAGCCTCTGCAATTACCGGCCACCTTTCCAGCAGACGGTAATTGAAAAGTGTGAACCACATGGGCGCCGATCAATAATGGCGCTGCTCACAGATGACACTGGGAGCTGGCCGTGGTCGCCATCCCCGGCACTTTGCTTTTCACCTTTTATCCTTCTCAGCATCATGACTTAATCCACTCTAATGAGGTGAGCTCAACTGCCAAGTCCCAGCAGCCACACGGCTCTCTCTGGCCCCACATGAGGTTTGGAAGAAGCCAGAAAGGGACACTGTCAGCCTTCCAGGAGAGAAGCTGGTGCCCCTTTGACAAAGCTCCCTCAGCCTGTCACCCATCCCCCTACCACCTGCACGTTCTCTGCATCGGTGTCCGGGGACTGCTGGGCTGTGCGTGCCGTGTTCTTCAGGTGGCACTGGCTTGCGGCTGCCTGCCCGTGAGCTCAGCTCATCGCCACGCATGCTTCTCCTAGCTTGAAGGACACGGCTGGTGGCCACATGTCACTGTTTACAAACAGCAGGTGACTGCCAACAGCAGCAGTGGCGAGAATCGAATCCCTCTTGCTCCTTCTCCGTACCCATCTGTCCACGCATCTTGAGCTGGAAGGACCCGGAGCAGAGTGTGGTGGAGAGAGCCGTGGAGGCGAGATGGCACTGCTGACGCACACTCGGGAGGCCGGAGGCAGCCTGCTCGGCCCGGTGTGGCAGCGGGTTGTACAGGAGGACGGAGAGTTGGTTTAATTGGAGGATCCCATATGTTCTCCATGGCAGGGCTCTGCAGCACGGTGGCTGTGCCGGCAGATCAGATGTCACTGCACTGTACTCGCACCTGCCTCTCCACCAGCCTGGCTCCGAGGCAGCCTGTCCTCATAATTAGCAGCTTCTCTTCCACCGGCTCCACACTGCTCAGCTGTGTGTCCTCGTCTCAGAGAGCACCAGGCCTCTGCCCCTTCCCAGGTGCCCAAGCAGGCCGGCGACAACAGGCACACCCATGAACCAAACTGCTCCAAATCTGAGCTGTCCAGCTGGACCAGCCCTCTGTGTGCATAGCTTGTAATTTTATAATTAATACAATATTTCACTTTAATGGCTTTTTTTGGTTGAAAGAATGGAAAAAGAAGGAAGGACAAATACAAAGCTTTGAAAGCTCATGGGATTAACCGCGTGGTCTTAACAAATGTAGATACAACGAAAGCAGGAGGAAAAAACCTTCGGCTGTTACACGGCTTGAAAGGCCCTCCTTTTGCTCCAGCCTTAATCTGATTTTTGCCAATTCCTTTTGATCTATCAGGGGCAGGCGAGTCAGGTCCACAAGTACAGATGGACTAAATATGGAGATTAGCCCCTTCTTCTCCTGCTCAGGCTCCTCAGCCCTGATTAAGTCTAGAATCACGCAATTGTCTCGGAGCTGGCTATCAGAGTGGCCGGGCTCAGGAGGGGGCAGGATGAAGGCTGATTTTGTAATGGATACTTATTTTATCCCAGTGCTGTAAGAAGATTAGGCCTGGGGGTGTCACATTAGCCGTGATCTCTGGGCCCCTGGTCGTCTCTCGCTGGTTTCAAACACTGCTCCTCAGCCTTAGAACAAACAGGAGCTGGGACCCCGCGGCCCCATGTCGGGCATGAATAATCGCCCAGTGCAAACTGTTTGAAGATCACAAAGTGCTGTGTAAATTACTCAGTTTGGGCTTTAGTAGGGGTGATTTGTGGTGACTTATTGAATCTTTTCACAGTTCAGAATTAAACTTTCTCCTCAGCTAACTGCAGACAGTGGAGAATGAAAGTTGAGTCTTAACTGACAGTCCTTAAAGCAGCCTTTGCCAGAGCCTGGAGCCCGGAGCCCTGCCCCCCAGCCGCCTCTCTGCATCTCACAGGGGCTGCCCTGCCCTGGCACCCCTATTCAGCAGACAACTTAAAATAGCCATTGAAACCAAAAAAAGAAAAAAGAAAAAGAAAAAGAAAAAGAAAATAGAAGGGTAGGAACTGCTTGTTTGTTTCCAATCACCCTCACGTTTTTGGCAAGAATGCTTGGCCGATTTTCCAACCAACATATCCAATTTATTTTTTGTTTGTTTTCAAACATGGCACATTTCTTTAATTAGTGAAGGTAAACAAGTTAGAAACACGGGGAAAAAAGGAAGTTTAAAAATTCTAATCGGGGAAACGATGTCATTAAACAACTTTCAATTACAGGGAATTAGCCAGGCTGGTATGTTTCCATCTGAGTTAATTCTGGGTAAGACCGACTACCCTGGGTGTTCACGCCCTGGTGCCAGAACCACTAATTGTCATTTGAATAGGCTACTGAACGCTTTTGTATTTTCAGTACATTTCTGCGGTAGGTTGTTGAGGGTTCTATATTAACTGGCATTTTGATCACCATGCATTTTATCCTTGTATCTTCCCAATCTAAGTTGTTTTTAGTAAATAATAATTGTAAAATGAAAAACAAGCTCTGTAATATCTAAAATAATGATGATCCTTAATCGTGCCAAATATTTTGGAAATAAGATAAGAAGAAAGACAATTACTCCAAAGGGTTTCCATTGTGAGAATCCCAGATGGTATCTGTATGTTTTTATCATTCTCTTAGAAACTGTGAGCTCTAACAATCTGTTTTCTGATTACCCAGAAACTTGTAATTAGACACCTGAACATATAAATGTTTTAAAATCACATGCCATTAAGAAAAAAGTATCAAAATTAGAATATACAAGTAAACATGTAGTGATCTATTTATTGCAAAAAGGTTGCCATAGTTCTTCTACTGAACATTTGCTCTTTCCTATTTTCTTCTGATTTGAAATAAATAGTGACTAGATATGTATAGTTATTAAGATTTTTGAAGTTCATTTCTGAAAATATAAAATAAATAAAAATATTTGCCCCTACAAAGCGTTCTTTATCTCCCTGAATAGTTTTTGTTTTCGTGTTACTACTGATATTTCCCACCTAGGAAATACATAACATACACACATGGAATAAAAATCACAGGCAAAAGCCAAATATACTCTGCTTTGTTTTAAAATAAGATTGTTAAATGAAAAAAAAATTCAAAACAATAAGTTTCCCTTGAAAAAGTAGGTAAATTTCATGATTCTTTTCAGAATTGGCCTAGTTGACTATTAACCCCAGCATTTATCTATTTTACAAAAAGAAATATAATGTTTAGGATACACTAGTTTTGATTTTATATCTGTCGATTTTACCATATACATTTTCATCTTAATTGCAAGGTTGAATTTCTGATAGTTATACAAAAACAAAACACACAAATATTTGAAACACAGGTTTTTGTTGGTGGGTGGCGAGGTGGTGAGAACAATCTAGTTAACAGTTTTGGTTCTCACTTCACTCAGATATTATTTATCTAAATTTAGGCCAGCTTATTTTTTGCAGAAAGGTTGTGTCCTCATAGAAGTAATGCTGCTTCCACACATTTGGCTACTACCATATGCAGGCCACTGCACCTTAGTGACACGTGGGTAAGAAACTTCCAGAAACTTGTGGCCTCTACAGAGTAAATGGGAGCATGTGCCAGCATCTGTGCTCAGAGGAAAAGAGAAAACTCGAGCCTCGTAGCAGTAACAGACACATTTTTAGCACTTCTCATCTCCACATTCTGTTCTGAACATGTTATGTGCTCACTCAGTAGAGTTTTGTGGTGGAATTATTCTCCTCGCCACTTTGTGTCGTGGTCCTGAAGGGAGGTAATGTGCCCAAGCCCACACCTGCTAGTACACAGCCGAGCTGAGGGGGAACCCGGAGTCCTTACTTGTCCACACCAACTGCCTCTTGGCCTGTTGTCCCAAGAGTCAGAAACAAAGGGTGATGGACATTCAGAAGAGGACGCCCTCCACTGGGCACCTTGGAGTGTTTCTGTAGGCACCAAATGGGGTGAGTGTTTTACGGGGCATGGGGGGGGAGGCTAAATCTTGCCATTTTGAAAACCAACTCAAATGGGTGCCTTTCTTCCTCTAAATCACGGGACTAACGAGGGGGCACAGCGGAAGGCGGCGCTGCAGAGAAGTACTGAGATTAGGCTGCACAGGAGCTCGGAGGCCTTTGCAGGCAGCTCACCTCCACCCACAGGCAACATGCAGGTGTCTGCAGGGCTGTGCTTAGATCTAGATGGAAACTCGGTTAAAACCGTAATAGTAGCACCTGTATTGAAGCACTTCTGTGTCATCTCCATAGCAGCACACCAGCAATGACAGAGACGTACAGCTCACTGTTTAATGATCACATCTCAGTGTGGCTAGACTATGCACCAACGCCACTTTCACTTGGCAAGCCCACGTGTAACCAGGCTTGTGAAACATACTGGGTTTACATAAGGGCTGGACTACTCTGGGTCATTACTGCACAGAAATCTCCAAGTTCATGATCTCTAGTCCCCTTCTCAGAGCAAGAAGACTTGATAAACACATGATATGCATAGAAGTTGAGGTTTCACACAGAAAATCAAGATAATTAATGCTTTGAGGAACCAAAGGAAGTTAAAATATCAGACTCTGTAGTCAAAGTCTGAATTGGAAGTCGAGCTTCACCAAGTTGCTGATGTGAGATATTGTGCAAGTTACTTAGCTTCTGTTTGCTAAGCTTCTTTCTCCATTTTCTTATCTGTTAATTGAGAATAACAATAATATCCAGTTCATAAAGTTCGTGTGAGTTTTAGTGTCAGGAACAAAGTAAATTCCTGTAAACATTAACTATATTATATGTTAAACACCTACTATGCACTCAGATGATATGGAAACTATATAAGAAACAATCAGGCCTCATTATCTCGTCAGAAGGAATCGTAGAGCAATATAAGCTCCCTTTAAAAAATAAAGTCTATCATGCAGATGCATTGCAGATTATTGCCCAATAAAGGGGGAGAGGCAAGGATGGTTTGATCCTGAGATAGCCTTGGGTGAAAGTCAGGCTAAGGATGACCTTGAAGAATCGACAGGGACTGGAAAGAAGAATGTGTGCTGTTGACAGCACAGGCTATAAGATCCGAAGTTGCAGCACGAGGGCGGCACTAGGAGGAACGAGCACCGGGATGTCCTCAGCCTTCATCTCCGCTCACCAACTCACACAGAGCAGCTTCTGCTCACAGTGAGTGCCCCATGCCTGTGCCTTTCACACTGTATTTTTACGGGGCCCTTCTTGTGTTTGTGTTTGTTTGCTACACGGATACTAACTGTCATGTTAGAATTGCATTGAGTGCAGTCAGCCCAGAGGACATCAGCTATAACAGACAGTGCAGGTGTGCAGCTGGTGACATCATGAGCCTCTGTAAGGGCCCAAGATCCGGTACTTGCTTAAGAGCTCTTTACTCAGGATATAGCCCTGTTGTTAAGCAACTCATGATGACAACTCACAAATATGCCTTCTCGATTCACAATGGATATTTGAAGTTACTTCAAGATAATATTTGATTGTATAATTATTATATTGCCTTGAGAAATGGAGGAATAGCTCTCTCAGAGGCAAACGTGGGTAACATTTGAAACATTCCTTTTTGTCTTTTTAATGCCTCCGTGTCTTGTATGAACATTTGCAATTCTTGTGAGTGCCTACTTTTCTCTAATACACTGTCTTATATTTAAGGTTCTCTGTCCCCAGGTGTTTGGATAAATGCCAGGATTTTACTCTTAGACACAGCTTTAATAGCTCTCTCAATTTAAATTACTAACTGCATCCCTGTGTTCACCCTTAGGAGCTATTTCTTCAATGAAACTGCTGGAATGAAATGTTTGCATTTGCTAAAGCTCTTACTGTATGTCGTCAAAGTGCTGTACGGAAATCTGGTGCCAAATTTAACATCTGTATCAGAAGGGGCTGCGAGCCTTATGGACAAGATTCAGCATTGCCTGCTGTACCTCAGCAGGCTGGACAAAGCTTGTTTTAACTTGTTTTGTATCAGATATAATAATCTCATTATTTTGTATAATAAAATTTAATTATTTAGTTACAATAATTTCATTATTTTGAATAATTTTCAGTATTTCAAGCAATAATTTCATTATTTTGTTGGATTTTTTCTCTCCTTTATTTGAATGTTTGCCTCTTTTGATCTTTGAATTTTAGTAGAAAATGTGTATTCAGAATTGTAATACAGCAAGTGGATCACATCTTTTTTTTTTCTCCATTTAGGATGCTTTAATGCCATAACCTTGGAACTCTTCTATTGCTAAATGTGCTTAAAATGCTCTACTCCTCAGATAAGATAAAGCAGAAAAATCTATGGTATATAATAATTCTTTAATCCATTTGAAGAATATTTTTCCAAAGGCGATAATGTGAGTATTTGCCTTATTTAGGGAAGTCATTTTCTGGATGGTATTTCCTTCCTCATTCTGTTTATTGAATTTTTCTCCACATAGTAAAGACCATGTCACAGAAGACTCTGTCCCAGACCAGTGTCCTAGTCCACATTTGGTGTTGATATCTGACAACAACTGTCCACTTATTCTGCAAATAATGAGGCTCCATCACCACTCTTATTTCCAAACATCTTCATTTAGACACTTACCTTCTTATGCTCCAAGCGAAGTTTGGAATTTGGAATCCTTTGTGTCAAACAATCCATCGATTCTGAGTATGGGCTGGGGAGTGGTGATAGCTCTGTGTGACTGAGAAATACACACAGAAACTAACATTTCTGGAGCACTTGAGTATGGGAAGTCCCAAGCTGTGTTTTATGTGTCATTACCCTGTTATGGAAACAGTGCTGTTATCACCATTTTCCAGAAGAGAAAACTGGGTGGAAGGTGATGAAGCAATTTCCCTGGACCCAAACTCACAGAAGCCAAGCTGAGCCCAGCCCAGGGCATGTAAGAACGCGTTCCATTCAGCCCCCAATGCCCAAATAGCAAATACCCCTGTACTTCTTGAGAAGAACTTTTCTGCTATTCAACATTTTCAGCTTCCTTTGTGTAGAACCCACATGCCCAGGGTAAGAGTCCTTCTGAGTAGATTGTGTTTGAAAGATTTCAGCAAATGTTGGAAATTTCTACTACCAAGTGTAGGGAGTTTTGATAGATTGAGTGCTGGTTGCAGTTGTGAGAAGCACATAGCTAACTTCTGGGAAGGGAGGCGGGAATTTGACAGTGAGTTTTGTTATGTTGTTCTTTGATCCAGCAATCCTGATACATTCTCTCATAGTTGGCACCTGTGTGCTGATTCCCTTGATATTTTAATGTACAGATAAGGAACAGAACCTCATCCTTTCCAATTCCTATTAATCTTATTTCTTTTTCCTCTAGTATTTCTTTGATCTGGGTGCTATGAAGCAACATTAAACAGAGAGGGGAAGTGATAGAAAACTTCGATTCTTCTCAATTTAATAAAATGAGTTTCTTTCTTTCTCTCTTTCTTTCTTTTCTTTTTTTTTTTTTTTTTGAGACAGAGCCTCAAGCTGTCACCCTGGGTAGAGTGCTGTGGCATCACAGCTCACAGCAACCTCCAATTCCTGGGCTCAAGCAAGTCTCCTGCCTCTGCCTCCCGAGTAGCTGGGACTACAAGTGCCCACCACAATGCCCGGCCAC